>PVKE010024865.1:0-23478 GCA_004027555.1 Craseonycteris thonglongyai
AATGAAACAATATGATTCCTCCCAGTCTGTGTTAAAATTATAGGTTCGTTTTCTCTTATTTGGTCCACTCATTTTAGGACTAAAAAAATAAAAATAAAAATAGTTATAGAACTACAATATCATATCAAATTGCCACCATAATAATAGATTACCTACCTCGCTTTTAGTTCATTTAAAATCGAATATATCAAAACACTGACCCTAGCTAACCGTCACGACCTGATCAGTCCAGCAACTGCGATCAAAATGGCAACTTCGCATCTCCTGGTTGGGTGGAGGAGAGTTTAAAGAGTGCAGCGGCTAAACAGGACGCGACATGTACAAAGGTGAAAGCTAGGGGAAAAACTTCTACATACGATATTGCAAACATACCAACGAATATAATAAACCTGTGTAGATACTCAAACAATATTTTAAAATTCTAACAAATGTATAAAAATAAATTATAGTTTTACTTAGTGTTTATGAAAAACTTCTGATGCAGTCAAATAATGGCGGGTGTACACAAATCGGGCCGCGGGCGCCATGGCACCCGTGGGCATGGGATTGGGAATCCCTGCCACAGTGTATAGTGTGTGTATACTTATGCATGTGCATATGCACACACACACATACATATGCATATACATGTTCATATGCATATACACGTGCATATACATATACTTATAGTGAAGTGTTCTTTATCACAGGTGTTCACTTGTGAAATACTCTGCAGTCTTTCACTTTTAAGTTTTAAATTTGAAAGGAGATTTTGATTTCATGGCCTTTTTTCTTCTTTTTTATATTCATTTCATTCATTTAATCCTTTTTTTTAATCTCTGGTACTATTTGGTATTCAGTAGCTCTCCAAATATGCCTAATGCATGCCTGCACTGTGCCCTGCTGTGCCTACTTCTGTGCTATTTTTTTCCTGTGATACTACAACTCACACTAAGGTCACTAAAAGGAGACTCTTAGCATTAAAAATGACATCTGCCTCTGTGATATAAGCATTTGGTGAGAAGAATTATTAAGACAGTAATGGATATTCTTGATGTCTTTGAACCTTTTTATTTTTCTTTCTTGCAGCAAGTAGATCAAGTATGTAATCTGTTTGCTTCTGTAGACCTCAGCCATCTTAATGGACATGTTTTCCCCCCAAGCTTTGAGGCTAATTGAAGAAATTGACAAACGATTCACTTACCGTATTTTCCGGCGTATAAGACGACCGGGCGTATAAGACGACCCCCTAACTTTACAGTTAAAACATAGGTTTAGGCCTATATTCGCTGTATAAGACTACCCCCCACTTCCGAGGCTGTAGTCTTATACAGCGAATATAGGCCTAAACCTATGTTTTAACTGTAAAATTAGGGGGTTGTCTTATACGCCGGTTGTCTTATACGCCGGTACACAGTTCTCCGTTTCTGAGCATCTCTTGTTCCTAAGCCTGTAAGAGCACACACATTCCTGTTGTTAGGTGCAATAGTTTATTTTTCTAAAAATTTTAGAACTTGCAATAATGTGAGAGAAGGTTTTTGTCTGGAATATGGCTAATATAGTTTCCGTTCATTTTGCACTTAAATATTTGTCCTGGTTTCTGTGTGTGGAAATGTTACTGTAAAACCAGGCATGAGCTCTGTTATCACCATTTCTACTGATACTGCAGTGAAATTCTAGCTTTTAAGAACATTTGCATTGGTTCAGAAGTACAACACCTTAACATCCCTCAGAATTTGAGATGATCTGCAAATTTTGATAGAAATAAGGGACTTATTTTAACTATAATTTCTTTTAAATTTCCTTTCCTGATTATTTAAATTTTGGAGAAATTTGTAATTCCTGTTTTGTACATACTGTTATGAATCATTATTAAAATTAATGTTTTAAATAAGAATTCACAAATTAGACTGAAAAAAAATTGCCCTTTTAAAATATTTGTGATTTTATTGCAAAGACACTTGTACTTTCAGTTTCCATTGTAATAGCTGATATTGTATATATGGCAACGCAGGAAAAAAATAGAATGTTAAAAAATTGTAAACTTTAAACTTATAAAGGCTATTACCGTAATTTTTTTCCTACCAATAGCTATATTTTGTCAGTGTTTTTTATCGTTATAAATCATACTCACCCCATCTTTATGTCTTTTGTATTCTGTTTCTATCTTTTCAACACTTAACATAGACTTGCATTTAATCTTCACTAGAACACTGTAGGGAAGGTCCAGGCAGGTGCTAAAGCTCGAAGAAGCTAAATGGCTGTCTCAGGTATGATACGTGCGTAGTAATGGTGACGGTGGAGACAGTGCCTCTGAGTGGCCATCTTGTTACTTGTTATATCCTAAATATGATACCCTAATACACTTAGATTAATTTAGTGAAATGAATTGGATTTAAATAAATAAACTGAAATTAAAATGGACACTTTTTAAATTCCATCCTCTAAGCATCTACTTACCGAATTATCTTTTCGTGACCCAGTTCCTACTGTGGACCATGAAGATTATCAGAGTGTAACCCGGTTTCTGGACCTCATACCTCAGGACACCCTGGCAGTGGCTTCCTTTCGGTCCAAAGCGTACACGCGAGCCGTGATGCACTTTGAATCATTCATCACAGAAAAAAAGCAAGATATTCAGGAGCACCTTGGATTCTTACAGGTTTGAAATTAACATTGTGAACTTCATAATGCTGTTTGTTGCCAGTCTGTTAGGTTTACATTGTCGATTTTATCCAGTGTCTCAGGTCCTGGGCGAGGCACTCGATATGTTTTGTAAGCACTGTAGAAGCTCACAAGTTAGGGAGAGGGAACCATCAGCTGTTCCTGGAGGAAGGGCAGTTAACTCATCTTCTGTTGGGTGTGCTGAGAGGAAAGGAGGTGAGCGGGCTCAGGAAGGGCTTCTAGAGGATGGTGTCTGAGCTGGATCTTGAAGGATGAATGAATGACATCTGCTGTTTCCCATGGGGATACCACATTCCCCAAATTTCTTCAGACTGCTCTGCTTCCTCTCTCACTTTCATTTGTCAGCTCTTCCTTGTCTGTGATACAAGTGCTCTTCTCTCCTGCCTCTGGCACTCCTTTCTCCTTCCCCCTCCCCTCTTTCTCTCTCTACATTTCATAAATCATGCCATCCTTTCTTCTGCCATTTTTGTTCTAATTGCTCCTAAATTTTTATCTTAAGCCTGACTATCTATCTCCTTTGAACCCAGATTTGATGTTGTGAGTTTCTTGAAAGCATCTAAATACCAGTATGTTAAAATGCTTGTTTAATTTCTTTTTGTTTTAAAATATTTTAAAACACTTATAAGCACAAACTTTAATGCATTGTTTTAAAATGCATTAAAACTATTTGTTTTAAAATGCATATAAAACACTTATAAAACACTTAACAGAATTCATTATAAATGGGGTTTGTAGAGCTTTCAGGACCTTGAAGCTCTTTACAGCTCTTGTTATCATGTATCAGTTACTGATGTGGGTTTGTATTTAATGGGATGAGTGCTGTGGCACTAGAACGGCTGGAAATAAAATGGTAATTCTGAGTGTGCCTTGAAAGACAACTTGCTGTTGCTTTGGGGAAAAATGTTCACATTCCTTTTTCACATAGACTGGTGGCTTTACAGTTTCATTTTCAGTTGTGTTCTTTTTTCTCATTTTATTATCTATTAATGGCTGAACAAAGAAATTATATGCTGCTATGCATGAACCAGATGGGGTGGCTGGCGTGAGTGCAATTCGAAAGGCAGAACCATCTCTAAAAGAGCAGATCCTTGAACATGAAAGTATCGGCTTACTGAGGGACGCCACTGCTTGTTACGACAGGGCCATTCAGCTGGAACCGGACCAGGTAAGACAGCAAATGACAGGCAGCACGGTGAAGAGCCAGCCCTAAACTAGGAACTTGGGAAGACTTAGTCCCAGTGTATCAAAAGACATTTGACCACCTCTGAGCTTGTTTCCTGATTGATAAAAAATTAAGACTTGTGCTAGATGACCTCAAAACTCCCTTCCAATGACAAGTTTTGGCCTTAACAGTCTCCCGGTGAATGAGATTTATTGTGGAGTATATTCATATTAAACTGTGTGTGCAGTTACTCTAAAACTTACGTAATTTTAGGTTGCTCTTACAAGTATAAGGCATGCATCAGTTTAATAGCAGTGATTCTCTAGAGTCTAAGAAACTGTTTCATATTTCATATCCCTCCTCCCGACATCTATGAATCTCTGAAATGGTCCCAAGAATCAGTGAGCTGCAGTTACTAGTTGGGTTGTGTTACATATCTTATTTTTACTGGGACAGGAGACGGGTTTAGAATTGTTGGTTCAGATTCTGTCTGATCATGGGACAGTGCTTATCATATTTGACATATATGTGCATTTCTCAGAAGTTCAATGAATAGGGCCTCTATTTTTCACAACCTTGCTTTCAGTTTTAAAAAGTATTGCATAATCCTATTTAACTTCTTAATTTCTAAAGCACAAGGTCTGTACTGTCATTGTGACTTTGAGTATTCACTTTTTTTGTGACAAATAATCTTAAAATATTAAAGAGTACTTATTACTTTTATATTTCTTCTGAACCAAATTTAGACCAAACCTGGAAAAAATACTTTTTTTAATCTGAGTTTTTTAAGGCTGTTAGCATTAAAAACAATTTGGATGTGTGTAGGTAATGGGCTCTGCCTTGTAGCCACACAAAAATCAGTTGTTAAACTAAGAAGGGAGGGCCCAGTGAGGGAAGCAGTATTTTTTCTTTTTTTAGTAAATATTAGTTAAACTGTTTTTGGTTCCCAAGGTATATTTGAAGTGACAGTAATTATTTTAAGTGCTTTAAAATTTTCAGATCATTCATTACCACGGTGTGGTGAAGTCCATGTTGGGTCTCGGTCAGCTGTCTACTGTCATCACTCAGGTTAATGGAGTTCATGCTAACAGGTACTATGTCTTAAAGGAATGGGCTGCTTTTGTTACTGTATCTCAATGGGGAATGTTTGATGAGTCGGGTTGACATGGTGATGCCGCGTCACCAGCATTAGCTGTTTTCTGCATCATGGGGTACCACTCTAGACTCTGGGTTGATTATCACCTAAAGTATTGATAAAAATGAAAGCAGCTTTCCTTTCCTGAAGAAAATGGGTTTGTCCTAGCAAACCAAATGATACCAAAAAAAAGAAAAGGAAAATAGCTCTTAGTGTGGCAAACATTAAGGCCGCACAGTTCTTCTGGTTTGGAGACTTAACTGCGGAGTCTGGTTCTGCTCTTGAAACTGCCTTGCTTGAGCTGAGAGCTGAAAGCCTATTTCTTTATATATATATATATATATATATACACACACACACACACATACATACATACACATACATACATACATACACACACACACATACACACACATATATATACACACACACACTTTATTTTTTTAAGATTTATATTTATTGTTTTTGACAGAGAGATAGAGGTACATAGACAGACAGAAGCGGGAGGACCCAGAACAGTCTCCATAGTTGCACATCATCGGTTTTTCCACATAGTTTTCATTCCACAGTCAGGCTTGGGACTGCACAGGGTAGGAACTGAGCCTGGATCTCGCCCTGGTGAGAACCAAACTGGGGGCACTCCCCAGTTCAGCATATGGGTCTGCACAGGCCAGGACTGGGATTCTATCCATATTCCCTGGGGTTGCAAAGTAAGCGCTTAACCCACTGAGCCATCCCAGCTTCCCCCTTATTATATTTACCAGACCCCAGCTGACTGTTCTGCCCCCTTACCCTCTGGTAGACACTGAACCGACAAACCATAATCTTAAAGTAACTGAAGATAGTTTAGGAATAGGTATGTAACAGGTGTCCCAAAATTCACGCAAGAAGTAATTTTGATAGAAAACACAGGTTTATAATTAAAAATTGTAAATTTTTTATTGATTCATAAAGTATACAGCGTAGGGTTAATGTATGGAATAGCATATTGGGTAAATGGCCTCCACGGCTTTGCTGACACATACTCACTGGTTTGTTGAAATTTTCCATGACCCTTTTGCATAAATGTGGCTGAATCTTGTTGATACAGTGCTCAATTTCCTCCTTCAAGGCGTGGGTGGTCGTGGGCTTGTTGGCATAAACCTTAGACTTCAAAAAACCCCAAAGAAAAAAGTCCAACGGCTTTAAATCGCATGATCTGGGCGGCCAATTCTGATCACCAAGCCATCAAGATGAAAATGAGCCTCATCACTGAAGATGATTTTGTTCAAAAAATCAGCATCCACTTGTTGTTGTTCCATAATCTATTCAACGAACTCTGTTCACTGTGTGTGGTCTGTAGGCTTCAGTTCTTGAGTCATTTGAACTTTGTAAGCATGAAGATGCAAATCTTTCGTGAGAATACGCTGTAGAGAGCTTCTCAAAATGTCCAATTCTTGACCACGGTGCCGAATTGATGTTTCTGGACTCTCAGCAACACTCTCACGAACTGCTTCGATGTTTTGTGTTGAATGACTTGTTGAAAAATGGCCAGAGTGTTTAAGATCACTAATTGATCCAGTCTCCCATGATTTTTTAATTAATTTTTTCACAGTTGATGAAGTTAAATCACTATTCCAACCATATTTTGTACGAAAATTGCGAACTGTAGCTGCCAAACCTTCATTATTTTTAAAATATTGCTCAACAGTGAAAACACGTTGTCCCGTCATGTAGCACTCTTTTTTTAATAACCTTGAACTGTCAGCTGTCACGCTGTCTTTTTTTTTCATTGGCAACACTGTACCGCACAAATGACGCAAAATTCAAATCTTGTGTGAATTTTGGGACACCCGTTATTTAGGTAGCTAATTTTTAATCTGTTGTTATGCCATTGATACATCATTTGTCACTTTCTTATGCCCTTATTATTGAGTGTCCTATGTACCCGTCAGCTGCCCCTGATCCACGCCACCAGCTCCCACATTATTGGAATTGCTCACTTCTGGAGACATGTATATTCAGTTGGCTTTTTTTCCCCTTTGTTCAACTTCAGTACAGAGCTAATCTTACAACTACACTTTGTAATTGTCCAGGTATTAATTCTGCTCTAATAAATGGCACAATTTAATTCCTTAGGGAATGATATTTTTAAATGGCTCTGTCAGAAGTAATTATTGAAGATAATCAGGGAATGGTAAGATTAAAATTTTGGAGGTTCTTTTGGATAGAGTTATTATGTATCACTGTACAAAATACAATGCTAACACAATAAATAGCAATAAATAAACCAATGAAAAATATCGTTAAATGTGTCTTTAAATTTAAGTAAATAGAATCTTGGTTGATGTGGGTTTCTTTTAATAGGTCTGAATGGACAGATGAATTAAACACATACAGGGTGGAGGCAGCTTGGAAACTGTCACAGTGGGACTTGGTTGAAAACTATTTGGCAGCAGGTAAAATTACTTCTTAAAATATAAGCAGATTTAGCATGCTGTATCAGCCCTAAGTATCTGAGGAACCCAGCCTGACTTACATAGGATAGCCTTGTTTAGCTGCTCAAAGTAGAAAGAAGCCATCTGTTCAGTATCTCTCCTGACCATTGTACCAGATGAAATGAAGCTTTTTCTCCATGATCCTTGACTATTCATTTGCTTTTCAGATGGGAAATCTACAACATGGAGTGTCAGGCTGGGACAGCTGTTATTGTCTGCCAAAAAGAGAGATACCACGACTTTTTATGACACACTGAAACTTGTGAGAGCAGAACAAATAGTTCCTCTGTCAGCTGCAAGCTTTGAGAGAGGCTCTTACCAGCGAGGATATGAGTATATTGTAAGGTATTCCGAAGTTCTTATTGGTGGGGTCCTGGTCTGTGAGTGTCACGTGCAGGCTGAGAGGTTTTTGATTAGTAAAGAACCGATGTTAATGGTAGGCTTGGTATCATGCAAAGCTACACAAAATGGCTCTTTCACTCTTTAACTCACAGTCACCTTGTAGTTTTAAAATATGTTCTAATATACATCCTGTTAATTAGAAAGGCAAGTATGATACTTCTAAAAAAATAACAAAAATATGTTTGTCCTAATGTAACTCATAGTTTATCTTTATACAACTAACCTAAATAATCTAGACATCTGTGCTCAGCACATTGGTGTGTGGTGGTGGTGATTCCTTTTCCTTCTCATTTAAAAATCCATTTGACACACCCTCTCCAATATAGGCATTACATTACAAGAAAGAAATATTAATTTTAGACGTAAGGAAGAGCATGATGGAAATCATTTTAGGTCTGTTAATTCATCTGAAGAAAATAATTAAACAAGTGTTTTAATTGAGCTATTATAATAAATTAAAAGACAAGGATGCAGTTTCTTAGAAGAGTTGACTTTCTTTTGCACCTGCTCCTTTGGTAACTTGATGAAACCAGAGATGGGTTCATTGAGGTTGCTTGTGCTCTGTAGCTGCTCAGCTGCTTTTGTTGAGCCATGATACTGATGATCACGTGGGGAAAGCTAGTATGAATGACCCATGATTGTTTCCATGGATGCAGTTAAAGTTACATCCATGTTACAGGTTCTCACTGGCACCTGTGTCAGGTCCTCGTACAGTACACCAGCAGTGTATTCAGATATTTATGCTAATTTGTAATGGAGCAGTATTGTCTTTAATCTTCATATAGGTGATAAAGTTTGGTTTCCATACATTTGACTTTAGTTACAAATACCCTTCTCTAATGTAATTAATATGAGTAGGAATTTGGTGATCATAGCAAAGCACTAAATATTTAAGGCAGCATAATTTGATATTTATACCCCATTTGAAAAGATATGAATGTTATTGCTTCTCAAATACCAAGTATATACAAGGGCTGTCCAGGAAGTATCCAGCTGTGTAATATGAAAAACAGGCATTTATGTTTGGATTTTTTTTGGATAGTCCTCTGTACATTGGTTAAAATTCTTCCAAAGAAAAGTGCACATTTCAAATTCTCCATGGCTGATTCAAAGTACATGCATTATATGAGATCACCGAGGCTGAATGTGACAATGACATAGGCTCTGTCTCTCTTCAGATTGCACATGTTATGCGAGTTGGAGCACAGCATCAGACCACTTTTTCACCAGTCTTCAGGTGACAACTTTCAGGAAGATTCTCTGAACTGGGGAGCTCGCCTAGAGATGACCCAGAATTCCTACAGAGCCAAGGAGCCTATCCTGGCTCTCCGGAGAGCTCTACTGAGCCTCAACAAAAGGTTTTCCACACTTTATTTTAATATTAGTTCTTACAAATTTAGTATTACGTTTGCATATTATTTGGGAGTGTTTTTCCTAATTTTCTCTAGATCTTTATTTCTCTATTTTCAATTGTCAACGCTATTCTGTATAGTTGAAATGAACCTAGAGCCTAAGAATTACGGTATGTGTATATGCAATATGTCTTTTTCTTTTAATGTTAAGACCCTCTCTGGGGAGGTACAGATATAAGTCAGTAAAAAGGTCTTCAGAGACTCCTAATTAGGAGCATTGTAACAGATTAATCTTTGAGCCCTTTGAACTGGTATATTGAGAATGTCCCATGTTGGGAAGAGATGTTTTCGTTATTGCTGAATACATTTAGAGTGCTCTCCCCTGCTCCATCCTGCTTCCCCAGACCAGATTACAGCGAGACTGTTGGAGAATGCTGGCTGCAGAGTGCCCGGGTAGCTAGGAAGGCTGGCCACCACCAGACAGCCTACAACGCTCTTCTTAACGCCGGAGAGTCACGACTGGCTGAGCTGTACGTGGAGAGGGCCAAGTGGCTGTGGTCCAAGGTAAAGGCCCAGGGGAGGCCACCACATGCATGTACTTTAGTGCAGGTTACATGCTTCCCACAATGGCCGAGGGAGAGCCAGCTGATGCCTTGTCTAAACTCAGCTGATGCCTTGTCTAAACTCAGCTGATGCCTTGTCTAACCTTCCTCATCTTGCATCTGCCACAATTGGGAAGAACCGGTTCCTTCTATTCTGAAGTGCCCCATAGTGTTTTCATTTCAAGACTGAAAATGTAGTTCTTTCAGTTTTCATGTTTTTCAGTTTTTCCGTATCTTCTGTATGTGTATAAAGAGTTCATGTACTCAGCACTCAAAAAATATTTGTTAAGTGGGCACAACATACCCTTACTTATGTCCTTGGCAATAAATAGTTTTGTGTGGATTGACAGTATTACTGTCAAGAATCACTTCTAATGAATCTAATTATTAGGAAGCACTTAGTTTTGCAGCAGAAGTTCCTAGCAAGTCTTAGTAATCTGAGCTACAGTAATGAGAAAAGGGTTTTTTAAGTGTCTGAACTATTTATAAACCATATGCCTCAGATTTAGATGGCTATTACTTAATATTCCATGTTTACAATCAGTCTAGAATTAGTGTAGGCATAGCATGTTCTGAAATTGACATTTACCAACTTTATAGGTGGCTGAGAAAGTAGAAGGTGGGTGAATGTTCCCTGGACGGGAAGTGAAAGTGATAATTCAGCCTGCATTAGTGCCTGGTCATTTTCTGAGCTAGTGCTGATCTCTGTGTTCTAATACCGTAAACTCAGTATGTTAAAATGCCATTCATCATCTAACATTCAGTACCTATTTCTCCTCCCACAGTCCCTGTTTTTCTCAGTGGGACTCTCTTACATTCTCTCATCAGAAACTGATGTCTTGTTAGGGTTAGGGTTAGGGTTTAGGGTTTAGGGTTAGGGAAAAAAGAAAAAAAAAAGAAAACAGAAGACTGGGCATTACCTTGAATTTCTTCCTCTCCCTAACTTTCCACATCCAGATGGAGACTAAACTCACCTAAGACACATCCTTTGATTCCTCACTGTCCTGTTTCTCTCTCTGCTTTTGCTCATGCCCTTGGCCTTGGCAGTGTAGAACAGCATCAGCAGCCTATACGGGGTTCCACCCCTTCTTCGTGTACACCACTGTGGTTTGTGGTCTTTCTGAAGTGCACACTGACTCATGGTACCTCCCTTCTTTAAGCTTTTGAGAGGAAGTCTGAGCTCCAGAAAGTGCACACACCCTTGTGACAGGGACCCAGTCTCCCCCTTCAGTCTCCCTTGTCATGGTCTTCCAGACCCACTGGGCTTCATCTGAAACCAGACTACTCATCCTTCTCCTGATTTAAATCGTCCCTCTTTCTAACAGCAACTCTCACCGAAGTCTCTGCCAGGACATTAGTACTCACGTTTTAAGACCTCTGGTAACCTTCCTGATTGCTGTTCTCCTCCATTTTCAGGTGGATTTTTGGGGCTCCCTTTTATCTCCCCCATAAGGCCCACCTGTAAACTTTTCTTAAGCCAGAAGTTTTGATTTATTCATGTTTGTTTATCCCTAGTCACATGCGTGTAATCTTCAGCTCCCTGCACTTTAATTGCCTATAAAGCAAATGAGTGAATAACACTAGAGTTCTCCATGAAATTAAGCAATACTTCCTTTTTTGGATTTTCCTTTCATAGGATGGAAATGAGAGCTAAACATGAAATTACAAATGGATTTACACATGAGATACCTAATGAACTTTAAACCCTAACTGTTTTATCTGTTTTTCAGAAAATGGAAATATGTTCTTAATTAAAAGGCTTGTTGTTGTCTTTCTTCTTTTAGGGTGATGTTCACCAGGCACTAATTGTTCTTCAGAAGGGTGTTGAGTTATGTTTTCCTGAAAATAAAACCCCAACTGAGAGTAAGAGCATGTTAATCCATGGCCGAGCCATGCTTTTGGTGGGCCGATTTATGGAAGAAACAGCTAACTTTGAAAGTAATGCAGTTATGAAAAAATATAAGGTAAGTATATGTATAATGCAGTTTCAGCTAGAAACTTACTCTATTTTTTTTGAAAATGGATAAAATAATTTTAAAGTCCTTGTGGAAGAAGACATGTATGAAAATAGCCAGGAAGCTTTTCTGACTTTTTAGTGAGTATATAATGTAAGTATGTGACTGGAGAAATTCTCATAAGGTAAACATGCCTATGGAGCCACCACCCAGATCAAGAAGTAGAATAGTGTTAGCACCCAGAGCCCACGCCTTCACCCTCTCTCCCCAGAGTGACTGCACTTGAGCTGCACCTTCCTTCCTAGTTACTAAGCCGTAACTAGGTGGTATTATAAGACAGATGCTTCTCAGTAACCCATGGCTCAAAGAAAAATTGCAGTGGGAATTTAAAAATACTTTGAACTGAACGATAATAAAAATATGACCTAACAAAACCAATGGGGTGCAGCTAAAAGCCATTCTTCAAATGAATTTTATTTTATTTGCATATATTAGAAGAAAATAAAGACTCCAAAATTATGAGCTAAGTCAGTATCCATCTCAAAGAGTTAGAAAATGTACTAAAAAGGTAACAATGTAAAAGATAGATAATAAAGTGAGAGCTGGTGACTAGAATTTGTGAGGCAAATTAACTGAGAAAGAGAAGTTTACCAGACAGAAATTTCTAGGTCTGCATAGGGAGCCCCCCAAGACTTGCTGAGTGCCATGGTATAAACATGTGGAACTCAGAACTGAGGCCCTGCTAGACACAGCTACTGAAGGAACAGTGATGGGGAACTAGAAGAAGAACCATATTTGGGGGGCAAAGGGGCCCCATCATTGTCAGTCATCAGTGTCAGTCTTTTGGGACAAAGCAGGATAGAAGAAGGTAAAGTGTATCTGGAGGCACAAACTAAACTAACATGCACATTAAGACTTACTGTAAAGGCATGGTAATTTTGATGATTTTGTATTCATGTTAACATTAAACAGACAAACCAATAGAACAGAACAGAGTAACCAGAAACAGATTCTGGATAATACTGTAGACTAGTGATTAATGCTCTTTATAGCAAGTGGTAGTGTGTCATTTGAATCTTATAGGGGAAACAATTAAACTTGACCCCTTCTTCACACCATAAACAAATTTCAGGTAGATTGTAAGATCTGAATATGAAAGGCAAAAATAATAGAGCTCCCAGAATACAGTATAGCAGAGTATCCAGACCCCGAGGTAAGTCAGGACTTCTTCAGCAGACCAAAACAACAACTCAAGGGAGCAACTGATAGATTTTTTTTTTTTTTTTTTTTTTTATATCTTTTTTTTATATTTTATAGAGAGTAATTATTTTATCTTCAGTGCATATTTATTTTTATTTTACTTTTGACAGATAGAGAGAGAGACAGAGACAGAGACAGCTAGAGAACCGAACTGTGGGAACTCCCCAGTTCAGCACGTGGGTCCGCCTGGGCCGGAGCCGGGATTCCATCCTCGGTCCTCGGGGCCTCAAAGCGAGCGCTCAACCCGCTGAGCCGTCCCGGCTTTCCCAACTGATAGATTTGACTAAATTAAAGTTACAGATTTCTGTTCATCAAAAGAGATGATTAAGAATGTAGAGGCAAGCCATAGATGACAAGATGTTTGCATTGTAGGGTGAGAAGAGGCTTATGTGCAGAGTATAATAAGAACCTCTTAAGAGTTAATAAGAAAATTATAGACAACTGTTTTAAAGTAGAAGACTCACAGAAGTAAATAAGTAAATGACCCTCCAAATAAAAAAATGTGTTGAATGTAGTACATAGGAACAGATGCAAATTAAAAGCTTTAAGAGATAACACTATATACCTAACAGAATAGCTAAAGTTTAAAAGATTGACAATTCCAAACTCATGAAACTAGAAGTGTAAATTTGTACAGTCACTTTGGAAAACAGTTTGGCATTTTCTACTAAAGGTGATGATATATGACCAGCCACTGAGCCAGTGCTCAGCATATCTCCATAGGACATGCACAGAAATGTCTATACTAACATTATTTGAAGATTTTGAACTGCAGGTAACTCAAAATGTCTTTTGGTTATAGAACGGATAAACAAATTGTAGGACATTCTGATAATGTAGTTATATATATGTGGTATGTATGAGTGTGTATATAGAGAGAGCACAAGGAAAACAAACCAACTAAAGTTACCTGCAACAACTTGGATTGATCTCACAAACATAATGTTGAGTGAAAAAATCCAGATACAAAATAATACATGCAGTATGGTTCCACTTATTACATAAAGTTCAAAATTGGGCAGAACAAAATTATAGTATTAGAAATAGAGATAGTGATAATCTTAGTCCTTTTGGGCTAAGAGCAAACATGGCCCGGTGGCTTAAACCACAAAGGCTTATCCTCACAATCGTGAGACCACAAGTCTAAGGTCAAGGCCCTGGTCAGTTCGGTGTCTGGTGAGGTTTCACTCCTGGTTTGTAGACTTCTGTCTTCTCATTATAACCTAATGAGGCAGAAGGGGTGAGGGAGCTCTCTGCGGTGACAGGGGGACATAAACACTCAGTCTGTAGTAGTGGTTATTTTGGGGGAAAAGGAAAAAGGGGTGGTGACAGAGAAAGTAGATGGGGAGACTCTTGTTTCTGGAGTTCTCATGTGGGCGTTACTCCTTTGTGATGATTGATCAAGCTGTACCTGTAAGGTTTGTGTGGTTTTCTGTATGTAAATTTCATTTCGCAAAATAAATTTTTTAAACTTATACCAGAAAGGAAGGAAGGAGGGAAAGAAGCAGAGAGGAAGGAAGGAAAATAGAAAATGATAAAACCAGATAGAAAAATACTTTTTTGGAAGAAGTCTTAAAAAATAAATTTTTAAAATTTAAACCAGAAAGGAAGGAAGGAGGGGAAGAAGCAAAGAGAAAGGAAGATGGAAAGATGATAAAACCAGATTGAAAAATACCTTTTTGGAAGAAGTCTTGATTAGTAGTTTCCTTCGTTCCCGTTGCCTCTCCCATGGCTGCCTGGGCGTCACTCACTGGCCATCTCATCCCCTGGCTGTGGGCATGTGAGTCCAGCATCTCTCCATACATGCAGTCACATCAGTCTTCTCTCCACAGGCACGATTGCATCTGTATGTCCACAGGATTAGAATCAGGAAACTCAAGGTCGCATTTAAGATTCCAGGTCTAAACCATGTTCTCCAGCTTGCTCTGATTAAGAGTGAAAATTGATTAAAAAAAATATTTTTAGTCAGCCATTCTATGTATTTTTCATCACATTTCACATATTATTGAAAAGTTAATAAACCACACAAATATTTAAAGGGCAAAGAAACAGAATGGAAACGACAAAGGAGATTGAGTAGGAGTGGCCAAAAGGTAGGAGAGAATGGCATGGACAACAGAAACATGCTGAAAAAGTTCAAATACCTGGAAAGTCTCTCTTGGAATTAAGCACCAGCTTTAGTGGAGTAGTAAGAACTAAAGCTCAAAAGGAATAGTTTGTGGAAGGAATGTAACATGGAGGATTCTTAGAAGCCTGATTGTGGAGGAGTTAAGAGAGAGGGCAGTAGCGTGAGAGACCTTGAAGAAAAGTAAGATCTGTGATATTTTTAAAAGCACATTTTTATATCTTAAAGTCTCCTTTTCAGAGATTTGATGTTACCTCTCCCTTTAAGGTTTTTTTTTTTTTTTTCCTTAAGCTTTATGTTATGGTTTGAAAGAAGGTGATAGAGAGAGAAGGGGGAGGGCCCAGAGCAGTCTCCATAGTTGTACATCATTAGTGTGTTCCCTGTGATAGGATGTGACCTTGTTCCTGCCAGAGTGGGAGGACGGGCATTTCTACCTTGCCAAGTACTATGACAAATTGATGCCCATGGTCACAGACAACAAAATGGAAAAGCAGGGTGATCTCATTCGGTACATCGTCCTGCACTTCGGAAGGTGAGTGAGAGAACTGCAGGTTCGCCAACTGAGTATGTCAGGGTGACTGTGCTGATGTTGAGCTGTTATCACAAATCTCAGTATATGAGTGTTCACGATGTTTTCTGCTTATCACCTTAGATGAGATAGAAATGTTTTCTTTATAATTTTTTTCTCCCTTTTAAAAATAATTATTTTTGTGAAATAAGTAATATATGCGTATTTTTTAAAAGTTCAGTAGTACCAAGAATATACAATGAAAATTAAGTGTCCTTCCCATTTCAGACCCTCATTCCCTGAGTCTCCCTTCCTGGAATTCTAGAAGGCCCTAAATTAATATATTTAATGGTTGCATTTAATTTCTGGTGGACTGCTTTCTTCCAGCCCATTCTGCTCAGAACTAGTATGTGTGAAAGTGGCTTTGACATTAGACTTGTAGAAAAGGCTTATCTCTTAAATTAGATAACAGTTGAATTATAATTTGATTTTATGTTAGTGTTTTATAGTCAAATAATATATTGTCTATGCCTATTGTTACTATTGTGACAAATTATTAATTCCTAAGAAGTACTAATGACATTTCATTAATTCTTTTTTTTTTTTAAGATTTATTTTTTATTGTTTTTGACAGAGAGAGAGATACAGAGACAGAGACAGAGAGAAGGGGGAGAGGGGGAGGGCCCAGAACAGTCTCCGTAGTTGCACATCATCGATTTTTCCACATAGTTTCATTCCACAGGTGTGTGCAGGGCTGCACAGGACAGGAACTGGGCTGGGGTCTTGCCCCGGTGAGAACTGAACTAGGGGCACTCCCCAGTTCAGCATGTGGGTCCTCACGGGCTGGGCCGGGATTCGATCCTTGGTCCCGGGGGCTGCAAAGTGAGCGCTTAACCCACTGAGCCATCCCGGCTTCCCCTCATTAATTCTTCTTATACTCATGTACCATTGCTTTACATTGGAGGGTGTTTTGACTTCTCAGTTCAGTATTTTCTGGAATCTAAGCAGTATGTGCTGATCAGTGATGGTAGGACAGTAGGATAGACCATGCCTCTCTTCCTGCAGTGGGTTTCAAGGTTTAAGCAGTCCAAACCTAGTTTTATTAATTAATGACTGTTAGCTGCTTGTCACTGAGGCAGAATTCCTAGCACATTGGTGTTCTGAAATGGAAGCATAAGCAGAGGACAGTTATTAAAGGTTTTTTTTTTTTTCTAAAATAAGTGGGAGCTTTTATTTGCTCTTCAGTATTAGCATACGAGGGCTGTCCAGAAAATATCTAGCCATTGTCCATATAATGAGAATGGTTACATGGCTGGATATTTTGTAGACAGCCCTGTATACTACTGTGTGTTTGTGTACAGAATTTATTTAATATATTTCTTTATTTAATATATTTCTTCTAAAATGAAGTTATTTAGAGTCCTTATTGTGCATAACACCCTTAGGAACAGTGTGAAGCTTTTTGAAAGTAAGGTTCTGTTAGAACGTATTTTATCCATTGTAGTTCAGGTAAAACATTTGGATACTTAAAGGAACAAACTCACCTGGCTGTTGAGACTTGTCCCCTCAGTGACTGAATTACTGTATTATTGTTAACAAAGCATCAGGATTTACCATCAGAGAGCTGCAGGCCAATTAGGTAGAGAAACCTGCAATCAGATATCAAACTAAAATGGTAGACATAATCAGAATCAGAAATACCTTTTTGATATTAGCAAGACACCAGGAATGAGCCAAACACACCCAGAAGTCAGGGATTTGGGGCAAATCTGAAGTCAGAACTCAAGCCATGGGCTTCATGGTTTCAGAAGTGTGCTTGTATATATTTGCACTGCATCACTGCAGAAGTCTGAGGGCTCGTGAGGAAGGTGTGGGGTTTGAAAGAGAGTGAAATTCAAGAAGCAGAGGACAGTCTACTGACTGCTCACAGACTGAGCAGAGAAATGCACTTGTCTGGTTTGTCCAGAGGATGCTGAGGATCTCAGCCTCGATGGGAGGTGTGTGCTGGTGAGCACTGGGTGATTGACACTGGGAATGAGGAGGAAACCAGGGCCGATGGGATAGTTCTAACACACAGGTGGCGGTTCTTATTTTTGAGGGGCAGGTGGGGATCATAACACTAGACTTTAAGGAATGCTAGTCTGGAGTTTAGGAGGAGAAGTAATGTAGAATTAGGGAGACTAATTGGTAATTTCCCAGAAAATGAGTGATTGGGCTGACCTAAGCTTATGGCCATAGATCTGTATCCAAATGAAGGCACAGAGCCTGAGGGTAATTTGAACACAGCTTTGACAGGACTTCGAGGAGGGCACAACTTGTGTGAAGCGTCCTGAGGGATGTGGTAAGAGACAAAGGAGAGAAGAGGCGAAGACAACCTCTGCTCTGAAGAAACACTGACCCCAAAATTTTTGTCAGAATGCTGTGTATTACTCAACTAGTAGTTAAATTTTAAAATTTTAATTCATATAAACATAGAACACTGTTAATAATGTCTGTGTATCATTGCAGATCTCTACAGTATGGAAATCAGTTCATCTACCAGTCTATGCCACGGATGTTATCATTATGGCTTGATTTTGGTGCTAAGGCCTATGAATGGGAAAAAGGTATATTAATTTTGTATGTAAAAATTTAAGGAACTGGGAAGAATTGTAATTTTGGTATGAAGTCAGATTTGGCTTGGCATAAATTTTTTTTAAAGTCAGCTGTAATTGAAAAAAGATTTTATATAAGTGTGAACAAGAAACTAAATATTAAAAGGGAAAAACTAAACAGAATTTTTAATTAAAGTATAGTTAACATCTATTAGTTTCAGGTGTATTATATTAGTTTCAGGTGTACAACATAGTTATTCAGTATTTATATACCTAACAAAGTGATCACCATAAGTCTAGTAACCATCTGTCACTGTACAGAATTATTGCTATTTTATTGACTCTGTTCCCTATGCTGCACAGACATCTCCATGACTCATTTTGTACCTGGAAGATTGTACCACTTATTTCTCTTCCCCTTTTTCACCCTTCCCCGCTTCCCTCCCCTCTGGCAACCAACAACAGTTCATTGTCTGGATCTATGAGTCTGTTTCTGTATTTTTGTTGTTGTTGTTTTGTTTGTATTTTAATTGTTAAATTTATTGGGGTGACATTGGTTGGTAACAATTACATAGTTTCCAGGTGTACAATTCTACATCACATGGTCTGTGTGTTGCATTATGTTCTCACTACCCAGCATCTGTTTTGTTTGGTTGGTTGGTTTTCTTTGTTAGATTCTTAAACATAGACTTTTTAAGTAGTTGCAGTTGAGAGCTTGCAAATGGAAATCAGCGATTCCTTGATGAACCTCACACATATTGGAAAATATTTGTTTAAGCCAAATAACTTACCGTACCATAAAAATTACAATGGACTGTGGCTTGCTTGTTTTGTTTGTTTCTAGTGAAAATAAATGGCCCTTGAATTTTTCAGTGGCCCTAAATATTTTTTCCTATTTGGACAGAGAAAACTATTATATCTTTTCACAACTTGGCAGGTGCTGTAGCTTTGTACATGGGAATCACATACAGTAGTTCCCCCAGTCCACAGGGGATGTGTTCCAAGACCCCCCCATGGATGCCTGAGACTGTGCTAGTCCTAAACCCTAATCAGCCTCTTCAGCTCTGGTGAAAACGTGGCAGTTGGTTCTCCATCGGCAGATGTGGCCTCTCCAGTAACATTTATTTATTTTAGTCCAGACCTAGTCCTGCATGTGTGTGACTGTCTCTTACTGCAGTCAGGGGCTGGGTGACCTAGTCCTGCATGTGTGTGATTGTCTCTTACTGCAGTCAGGGGCTGGGTGACCTAGTCCTGCATGTGTGTGATTGTCCCTTACTGTAGTCAGGGGCTAGGTGACCTAGCCCTGCATGTGTGTAATTGTCTCTTACTGCAGTCAGGGGCTGGGTGACCTAGTCCAGCATGTGTGTGACTGTCCCTTACTGTAGTCAGGGGCTGGGTTACCTAGTCCTGCATGTGTGTGACTGTCTCTTACTATAGTCAGGGGCTGGGTGACCTAGCCCTGCATGTGTGTGATTGTCTCTTACTGCAGTCAGGGGCTGGGTGACCTAGTCCTGCATGTGTGTGACTGTCCCTTACTGCACTCAGGGGCTGGATGACCTAGTCCTGCATGTGTGTGACTGTTCCTTACTGCAGTCAGGGGCTGGGTGACCTAGTCCTGCATGTGTGTGATTGTCTCTTACTGCAGTCAGGGGCTAGGTGACCTAGTCCTGCATGTGTGTGATTGTCTCTTACTGCAGTCAGGGGCTGGGTGTCGCTTGTGTCAAGGTCCCTTGTTGCAGTCTTTGCACAGACTCCGTGCTTGCTGGCACAACCCATTGCTCTCACTTGGAACACATTTTCTGCTCATGTCTGCCACCCACTGAATGAATGCTGTTTCAATCTTATCTAGACACTTCTCATGCACGGTGGCCATAACTTTTGCAGCTTGATGTACAACAGCAAAACTAACACAGATTTCTTTTTCCTTCTTCATAGTTTCACAGATAGAAAAGTTGTTCTTGTTATAGATTTTAACAACTTCAACCTCCAGTTTTCTTTCCATATTGTTGAGAACTTTTACCTTTTGTCTTACAGTAGCACTTCATGGCTTCTCTTTGGCACACTGAACTGTTAGCATGTCTTGTGCTTTGCAGTCATTTAGTAAAACCAAGGTGGCTTCAACACAAGCATGATTATACTGTAACAGTTGGCTTGGTAACAGAGGTGGCCACTAAGTGGCTAATGAACAGTTGGAGACCATGTGCAGTATAGAGACACTGGACGAAGGGATGACTCACTCAGGGAGGATGGAGTAGGGCCAGTTCAAGGTTTCATCACACTACTCAGAACGGCGCATAATTTAAAACTCATGAATTGTTTATTCCTGGAATTTGCCATTTAATATTTTCAGACAGCTGTTGACCATGGATAAGTAAAACTATGGAAAGCAAAACTGTGTGTGGAGGGACTACTGTATATCTTAAAGCTATTTTGTTCTAAGATTTATTTTATTGTTTGAGAGAAGGTGAGAGATAGAAGAGGGGAGGGCCCAGAGTATCTCCATAGTTTTACATCATTAGTTGTGACATGGTTTCACTCCACACAGGTGGTCGTAGGGCTGGATGGGTTGGGAACCAAACTGGGGCTTCCCACAAAGGAGATGAGAACCTTCACTGCCATCCTGGAAAGTTACCAGTTGTGTAACAGTTCAGCATATGGAGTTGCATGGGTGGGGAATTGAACCCCAGACTTCAAGATTGCCAGACAAGCACTCAACTGCCGAGCTATCCCGGCATCCCTTAAAGCTATTTTTAAAGCAAAATTTTCTTCTGTGAGATGAACTGATTCACTGCTTTATGCTTTACAGTTTCTTTAACCTTGATTTTCCTTCTAGCTGCCCGC
Organism: Craseonycteris thonglongyai; assembly: GCA_004027555.1. Lineage (NCBI taxonomy): Eukaryota > Metazoa > Chordata > Mammalia > Chiroptera > Craseonycteridae > Craseonycteris > Craseonycteris thonglongyai. The sequence goes on from PVKE010024865.1 coordinate 21,078, forward strand.
TCTGATCGTGTACAAATGAGAAATGATTTAGCGAAAATAAACAAAGTTATCACTGAGCACACAAATCACTTAGCTCCGTATCAGTTTTTGACGGCCTTTTCACAGTTGATCTCCCGAATTTGTCATTCTCATGATGAAGTTTTTGTTGTCTTGATGGAAATTATCGCCAAAGTGTTTCTGGCCTATCCTCAGCAGGCGATGTGGATGATGACAGCTGTGTCAAAGGTACTGTGCTACTCATGGCAGTGCTTTTCCATTTTTATGCACGGGTTTTCAATGCTGATATGTGGCTGCAGGCTCCAGGGCTTCTCTCCCACATTAGGTTTGTAGCAAAACATAAAATTTACGTGCCTTCATACAGAGAGAAATTACAGCATTATGCGTCATTGCAAAGTTTAGAAATATTTACCATATCACATGAAGTGACTAGTATGTTTAAGATCAAAGAGTTCCATGTGACTTTTCTGTATGAAGTCTGTAACTGTTACTGCTTCCTATAAATCAGCAAGCTATTTATTTTGAAATGTTTTAATCCAAAGTACCTGAACTATTAATAGTAGAAAATTTTTGTTGCATTCTTAATGGAACTTTACAAGTTTATAAGTATATTTAACTAATAAATAGTTTTGAGGATTTCAGAAATACACAAATACAAAAAAGAAGAAATTCACCCCTCTACTATTCATTAATATTTTAGGGTATTTTTGTGTGTTTGTTTTCTATGCATATTTTAGCTCTAATTTGGATACATAGGTATATAATTTCATCTTTTTCACTTAAGATTTTTTTAAAGCCTTTTTTTTTTTTTTTTTATTAAATGAATTGGGGTGATGACATTGGTTAGTAAAATTACATAGATTCCAGGTATACAGTTCTACAGTACATTGTTCATGTGTTGCATTGTGTGCTCACCACCCAGAGTCAGTTTTCTTTCCATCACCATGTATTTGGCTCCCTGCCCCCTCTTCCATCACGCTCCCAATCCTGTATTACCTTCAGGCAACCACTAAATGATTGAATGTGTCCATGAGTTTTTGTTTCTTTAATTTTTATATTCCACATATGAGCGAAGTCATATGGGTCTTGATTTTTTCACTCTAACTTATTTCGCTTAGCATGATACTCTTAAGATTGTTACCATACGCATGCTCCCATGTTATTAAATATTCTTTGAAGACAGTATTAAAACTGTATAAAAATCTGTAGTAGTTAGCCACCTATAATTTATATGTTATTAATCATTAAGGTTGTTTACAGTTTTTTGCTGTTGTAATACATCTATATTTATTCTCAGTTCTTAAGATCTTCAGGGTAGATCCTAAGAATGGAATTCATAAGATAGCAGCATTTTTATGGCTATTGATAGCATTGCCAAGTTGATTTCCAGAAAACTTGTAAGCTCTCATCACAAATACTTTTTAAGTTGATTTTTGTTAAAAGATTTGTTATCTTTTTAAAATCTCATATAAAATTACGTTTAACTCTTTTTTTTTAACAGTCTTCTTATCCCATGCGGGTGAACAGATGCAAGGAAATCCTAAATAAAGCTATTCATATGAAAAACTCCTTAGAAAAATTTATTGGAGATGCAACTCGCCTAACAGATAAGCTTCTAGAATTGTGCAATAAACCGGTATTATCATAAATCTTACTTAGAGACCACTGTTGTATAATTTTGAAAAAAAACTGATATATGATTTTAGCTGGTTTTCTTTCATTTGCTTAATTAAATTAAAATTCTAACACATATGATACACATATATTAGAAGTTGTCACATTATATACTTTAATGTATGCAATTTTACCTTAACAAAGTTGATTCTTAAATTTCTAACATATGTCCCTCTCTCCACTATCCTCCAGAGTTGTTCTTCATGTAACTTATTCTGAGAGTAAATTATCCATATTTATTAAAAATAATTTAGAGGACATGAAATAAAAATATAAGTGTAAAATACTCAGTTAATTTGAGTTATCTTTGTGATTGTTCTCTGTTATATCTTTGAACTTTGAAAACTTGCACACGTTAACCTACACACATGAGAGGAGAAACAAATGGGGTCCTGGTTCTCTTCAGTATGCATTTCCTCCCCTACGGGAGACAGGCTTGTGCTGAAGGAACAGGGGACTCGCTCTCACTCTTCAGTATGCATTTCCTCCCCTACAGGAGACAGGCCAGTGCTGAGGGAACAGGGGACTGGCTCTCACTCTTCAGTGTGCATTTCCTCCCCTACAGGAGACAGGCCTGTGCTGAGGGAACGGGGACTGGCTCTCACTCTTCAGTGTGCATTTCCTCCCCTACGGGAGACAGGCCTGTGCTGAGGGAACAGGGGACTGGCTCTCACTCTTCAGTGTGCATTTCCTCCCCTACGGGAGACAGGCCTGTGCTGAGGGAACAGGG
>PVKE010024866.1:0-23474 GCA_004027555.1 Craseonycteris thonglongyai
GGGCACCAGATATATGGGTTTGGAGGGGGACCTGATTCTGGGAGCTGGGCACATAATGCGATGCATGGGTGATGTGATGTGGAGTTGTACATCGGGAAACTATCTAATTGTTACCAACCAATGTCACCCCATTAAATTTAACAATAAAATATAATAATATTTTTTTAAAAAATGCCTTTCTGAAGACTGGAGTCATCTCAACTTGTCCTGATGAGTGTGTCCATCCTGGCAAGATTTTTGTTCCTTTTGAAAGTCACTGAAATTCCATCATAGTTTGGTGTGAACAAAGAAAACCTGGCAACTCCTTCCTTAACTGGGTGCCACGGCTGTAAGGAGTGTAGATCTGACTTTCTTATCATTTTTAAAATGCAATCATGTGTCCTGGAGCTGCTTTTGTGTTTGTTATCAATTCAGAAAGGGAGCTGCTCCTCCCTCCAGGAAACAGCAAGTCCCCATGGGATTCTGAGACAGTGGTCACAATGTCCCATCAGATATTTGTTAGGGACTGTGTGCCTCTAGTAGCCTGGAACAGGGACTCCAGGGCCTGGTGGTAAAACGATTTATCTCCAAAAGCTTGGGAACGACTTCCCACGTTTTTGAGGTGACTTTCATCTCAGCATTGGAACACACTCTGCCGGCATGCCCTGACTGCCCATGTTCTTCCTCGTTCTTGCATAAGCAATAAGCACCGTTAATGGTCCTGTTGGTCTTGATTCATTCGGTGCACAATAATCAAGAGCGTATTTTGACTTTCGAGCAAACCGAACCATGGTGGACGATGTGACACAGACATAAAAAATAAACATTTGTTAAAAGAGAAAAGCCCAGAGCTTAGAGCTGGCGGGCACTGCGTGGAAATAAAAGCACATAAACAATGAATTCCAACCACAGATGAAAACAGCTAGAGGAGCGATAAAAAACTTTCGGATTATTCTGCTCTGTAATTTTGAATGGTGTCCAAAATCTGAATGCTGCGTAGTGACAATGTTGTTTAAAAAAATGATCCATTTGGTCTTTGTGTGAATAAGTGTGGGCTGTTAATGCAGTGATCGATAAATAGCTCATGCAAGGAAAAAGATATCTTTTATTCTTTCACAACGTGAACCTGTTTTGATTTAGTGCTGGAATGACTGGCCATTTGCAAGAATATGAATAATTTCAAGGAAAATGGCAAAGCACACTGTCCTCAGAGGTATTTAATAGGCCCTAAAATTTGACTTGGGGGGGTGGGGAGAAGGTGTTTAGAATATATTCACACAAAACATTCAGTAAAGTGTGACAATTCTGAGAGACTGGAAAAGGCTTTCTCTCTGATTCCAGTAAGAATTGTCTTTGCTCATGATACTCTTAGCCTAGAATGGGAATTTATATATATATATATAATGTGTGTGTATATATATGTATATAATTTTACATGAACACAACTTGCACTGGGAAGCAAACAAGTAGGTTAATAAGATAAAGAATAACTGTGGGGAGTGGTCCTGTCTTATGTGGAAAAGGACGTCATGTCTTCTCTTGATCCAGGTGGTAGGCATGGGATGTGTTTCTTTGTGAGAATTAGACATGATTATGCAATCCTCCCTATGTATATTATATATTGGTACAAAGATTTGTTTACTTTAACAAATGCAGCTTGGTTAAAATTGTGTGCACATACTTACCTTAGAGATTCAACCCATTCTGAGGGTCTGTTGGGAGAAACAGCAGTCTTCACTTCTCTCCCCTTCCCCTTCCCAGGAGAAAACTGCTTTCTACTCTTAGATGGATGTGTCGGCACTTCCTTGTGTTGACAGTTTGGGGTGTGATAGCTTTCTCTCTTCCTCCTGCTCTGAACACAGGTGTACCTTTCCCAACCTCATGGTATAGATTTATTTTCCGTTTGATCAGATCAATGTTCAATACTTACGACCATACATACACTAGTCACAGCTGAGCTGCGATTACTTGCACCACCTTGGGCTATTTTTCTTTTCCTGGAATTAATAATTATCTTTTCCCATGTATACATCCAATATTCAACCACAAATACACCTTCAGTTGTTGAAATATACTCTCAAAATAACCATTTATATCAGGCACACTCTCGGTTTCACATTCCTGAAGAAGGCTGTCCTGAGTTCTTCCCACCTGGTCCATCTGAGAGCAGCCCCCACACCTGCAACCCAGATCTCCTCACTCCCCCATGGGACTGGCTTCCTCAGCCCCACACCTTTCCCATTGTTTAATTCCTCATTTTGAAGATCCTGGCATACCTCCCCCTAGTTTCCTGAGAAAGGGTTCCTGGGAGGAAAGGTTATTGAAATTTTACCTGTCCAAATATATCTTTATTTTATCTTCACACCTGCTTGATAATTTGGTTGTATGGAGTTGTAGGTCAGAAATCATTTGCTTTCAGTTTTGAAGACACTGCCTCACTGTCTCTATCTTCCAGTGCGCTGTGGAGCTGTCCAGAGCTATTCTGATAACTTATTTTTATTTTCTCTCTGGAAGCTTTTAAGATCCACATCTTGGCCCTAGTAAGCTGAAATTTCCCATTGAATGTGCCAGGGTGCAGATCTATTTATATTTTCGTCCATTGTGTTGGGCTCTCTGTAGGCCTTTCCAATCTGCACACTCATAGTCTTCTTCCCTGGAAAGTTTTCTTAAATTATTTTGTTGTATATTTTTTCTTCTTTGTTTTCTGTTTTCTATTTTCTTTTTAGAAGCCCTGTGTTCAAAATGTGTGGCTTTCTGAAATATTTGTCTAATATTTTTGTTGATTTTTCTTCTATTTACCATCCAATTGTCTGTTTATTTTTCTGGAAGATGCCCTCAATTTTTTCTTACAAATTTTCTAATGAAGTTTTCTTTTCTCCTATTTTATTTTAACTTTCTAGAGTCCACCCTTTTTTTCTTTTTCTCTGAATGTTCCTTTTAAAAAATAACATCCTATTTTTTTTATTTTCATTTTCTCTTATTTCGCTAAAGCTGTTAGTGAGATTTTTAAAAAGTTTTCTTTTCTCTACATAGTTCCCTGTTTCTTCCCAAAAATTGCCCCCACGGCCTTTTTATATTTACCTCTTTCTTTTTTATTTATTTATTTTAACTGAACTGGGGACCTCACTGCATTCGGGAAGCACACCCCAGTTCAGCATGTGGGTCTGCCTGGGCCGGAGCCAGGATTCGATCCTTGGTCCTCGGGGCTTCAAAGCGAGCGCTTAACCCGCTGAGCCATCCCAGCTTTCCCATATTTACCGCTTTCTTATAAGTCTTTTTAAAAGTAGCTCTTAAGCTTTTGTTGTCTGCTTATATTTAAGAGTAGTGAGCTAAAAATTGATTGAAAACTCTGCAGATGTGGGTGGGGCTTGTTTACTCCATGCAGATCACTCACAGGTGATCTGACTGGAATGGTTTGTGGGAATCTCCCTGCTGATGGTTGTTGTAGGTCTTTTCTCTTGACTGGTCACGCACAAGCCCCAATAAGTGTTTTCCAATCTCTTTCTGGAGTGAAGGCCTGGGAAAGACAGTTGGAAAATCTAAGCATATGTTAAGTGGTCTTCACTTTCCCCCCATGTTCTATATGGTTCCCTTGCCCTCTATTGTGCATGGTGCTTCCCCATGGGGGGTGGGGGGCATATTTTATCTTTTCTGGAGGTAAAACTCTGGTCTCTGCTAGGACTGGGTGAGAGAGAGAACAGTTGCCCAGGCACAGAGAGCAGTGGGGAGAGACTTCTCAACTTCTCAGACAACTTTAGATGGTGTTCCTTATTTATTTTTATTTTATTTTTATTTTTTGAACTGAACTGGGAGCCTTACCGCATTCGGGAAGCACACCCCAGTTCAGCATGTGGGTCCGCCTGGGCCGGAGCCGGGATTCGATCCTCGGTCCTCGGGGCCTCAAAGCGAGCGCTCAACCCGCTGAGCCATCCCGGCTTTCCCCTTGTGTTCCTTATTTTATATCCCCAGTCGTTCCACTCCTTAAGGTGCCTAGTGCCACCATTTCATGTAAGATGCTACAGTGTAAATCAAGTGGTTTCTTGGCCTTCCCACGTCCACTTTACGACAAAGCTTTCTTAGGATGTCTGTCAGTTTCAGAATTTCCATTTCCCAGCCTCTAAAATTTTAGTATTGTGGTTTCCTGTTCTCTTTTCCCTGTCCTTGTCAGTTTATGTCTTTTTGAAAAATCACTTTACTGTAGATTTAGTGAGGTTTGGGGAGGGAATGAAATTCAATGTATGCGTTTAAGGTGCCATCTTTACCTGTATGCCCCTATGTGCACCTTCCAGGCACGGCTGTGACATGAGCTGATTGTTGTTTTCAAACGATTGTTTCCCTGCTGTGTGGAGAACGGATTGGAGAAGAGTGAGGCCGGGCAGCCTGCTGCGGTCTGTACTAGAAATGACAAAGATGGGGCCAGGAAGGGGACAGGAGCTATGGAAAGAAACGCACGGCCCCAAGACATGTTTTGTCTGTACAAACAGAGGACTTGCTGAGGGGTTGGGTGTGAGGAGTGAGGGAGAGAGAAGAATGTGGGTGAGCGCTGCAGGTTTTGCTTGAGCAACTGAATGCAAAACGATGCTATTTCCCAAGATGGAGAAAACAAACATTTCATATTAGAGGCTTCAAAGACTTCTGTATGCGGAGAAAACAATTTTAATATGGTTTTGTTTCCTGGTTGGTTGTTTTCTACAGGTGTGTAGGTAGCTGGTGAATAAAAGGTCTCAGTGTGGTGTTGGCATATTGCCAAACGCTGCTCTAAGTAAATGCTCTTGTTTACTGCTTTCCCCCAGGTAATGCTACGTATTACAGTAAGATCCGGGTTTTAATGTAGGTGTTAATCCACGAAGTCATAGAATCTAAAGGTCCTGTCTACTCTAGGAAGCACCCTTAGGAGTCCTATAAATCTCTAAATATACTTTTGTCATTCTCACAATAGTTTCTACTGTTATTTGACTTGACTTTCTTTTATTTACTGAAGAGCAAAAGAGCTTGCTGGTTTAATCCAACAGATAACCAATATTTTGAACATTTAATTGAAGTGCCTGTATTTATTTGATATTCAAAGTAGGTAATTCAGTAGTAATATTTCTGTAATTTATGAGCTGAGTTTTTTTTTATAACACAAGTAGTGATATATAAATAGTTATACTGACCAACACATTAAAACAACAACACAACACCACTTCCCTTCATCACTCAACATGGTTTTCTTTACCTATTTGTCTTATAATTTTAGTGATAATCTTAATGAACTCTTTGATTTAAAGTTTGTTCAGCAAGTCACTTAAGGGACTGTTTATACTTCATCATGTGGTCTTTGACTGTTTATTGGGTTATGTACTTACAAGGAAATTATACATCGAAAGCTTCATTCTGAAGACTTCAGGAGCACATCTTCCACTGAAGTCTGGGAAGGTTATGATGATAATACTCATTTGCAGGTGGTTTCAATGATGTGTTACTTACCAAGGAAAATATTTTTTTCCTGCAATTAACTGGTAGAGAAGAACTTTTTCCTAAGGTGAAATATGAATATAAAAAGCCTTTTGCTGAAGAAGGAAGTAAAAAGGAAAGGAAGGAAGTGCTGGATATCCAAATATTAGATCATAGCTATTTAATTGTGCTAGCGTATGAAAACTAAATGGAGGAAAGAAAGTAAGGAAGAAAATTTCTAGCCAATAGTCTAGTTATATAATAAATAGTAGATTACAGCACATAAGAAACTTGTCAATAGTATTACTTAGAAGTTAGTAGTAAACAAATGTTACTTGCAACTATGATATTAGATAATTTGGCACCTCGTTCCACCCCTCATCCACACTCTCACCCACCTTGGTTAAGTGCCAGTGTATGAGAATATTTGATTTACATGGGTGGTGAACATATGCAAACAAAGTTAAAAGTAGATAGAACTATTCTTAATTCTGGTAAATGTTAAGTTACGTTTCAGTGAGGAAATACTGAACACTTACTAATCCTTCCATTTTGAATCTCAAAGTCCAGGGAAGCTAGACCTTTGTACTAGCTCATATTCACTTCCTATTATGAAACTTTTGTGAAAAGAAGCAAATGAGTTTCTTGGTTTTTATTCTACGAAAGTAAATGAAACTTCCCAACAGAGCTTGCACCACTCTTAGACCTCATGCTTGGCTAAGAGGGCCAGAACATGGCCAAGAAATTCTATAAGCAATCAATCAACAGGAGCCCACATGGAAGAAGGCACAGAATTATTTTTCCTATCTTTGTGAATGTCCCAGAAGACAGAAACAGAAGAATGGTTTTTCATTTTGAAGTAAGACTGTACACTTTTCCCCCACATGTACAAGAATTTTAATCTGGACCTGTCATATTTTAAAAATAAAATCTAATAATTACCAAACGTTTATAAACCATTTGGGGAGACTGAAAGGCAGTCGATAATACACAAATACTAAAATAACTTGGTCACTAATTCTAAAACTAAATTCACAATATTAAAGTATTTGATTTTCAGAAAAATACAAACTGTAGAGAAAGTATTTTTCTTCAATTTGTCTTTTTTGTTGGTTTGTTTGTTTATATCCTTTCTGACTTGTCTTCCTGGAACTAAGAGGACTTATGGGCCAGTACCCCTGGGAGGGATAGCTCTTCTAGAGGCCCATGCTCCGTAGATTCTGAAATCTCAAGGCTCAACTCTTACATTCATCCCAAAAATAATTGTTCTGCACTAAAATTTGTCAGGTACTGTTTTAGAAACCATTTTGGGTACAAAATGAATAAAGCAGATAAGTATCTTTGCTTTTGTAGAGTTTATGTGGGTGGCAAAGAGTACAGAAAATATAATAATAATAATAATACTGATGATGATGATGATAATAATAATAATTTAAACATGTAATCTGTTAGGTAGTGGTAAGTGCTAAGGAGGAAAATAAAATCTGGGAGGAGGATAAGGAAGACCAGGCTGTTGGGGAAGTTCTCATTGAGAAGATGCCACCTGAATAAAGAACTGAAGGAGACAGGGAGCGAGGTACACAGAGACCTGGGCAGAGAGAAGTGGACTTATGAACTGAAGGACCAGCAAGGTGGCAGGGGAGGCTGGCAGGAGAAGGTGGGTAGGAAGAAATCTTAGAGGAGTGGTAGAGGTGAACATGTATAGGGCCTTGTGGGACTTTTGCTTTCCTTCCCAGATGGAAAAGTGTGCACATAGGAGTGTCTTAGGACACTGGGCTAAGAATCATATGCGGACTGGTTATGGGGACAGAGACTGAAGTGGGACCTGGAGAAAGACTGGCTTGGAAGGAGATTTTTATGGAACTGCATTGCCATTCTCGTCAGTGTAGGTGACAACCTGGGCAGAGACTGGGCAGGGCTATTTATGAGAGATGCATGTAGACTACCATTTGCTGTCAACACAAATGACATTTGAAGAGGAAGTACAGAAGAGAGTCGCTTGAGACAGTTCATGGATTTTAGTCCTTCATTGGCCTAATCACTTCTTTGGATAATTTCCAAATTCCAAATAATTTTCAAATTCCAATTAACTTCCAAATTCCAAAATAATTTCTTTTCATGGATGATAACAGGGCAAACTTCAGCCCCATGTGCCTGGAATTATCCCAGATTTTAAATTTAAAAATATAAATAAGTGATGTTTGCTCAGTGGATAGAAACGATCATTTCTCTCTAAATTTACATTTATTGTTCTTAAGAAATAAAATGAAGCTTTCAGAAGAGCTGCTTTTCTATTACATATGTAATTACTGTTAATTGTAAAATAATAATTGCAAGAAATAAACAAGAAGATAAAAGTTGCCATATTTTTACCACTCTCCCAGAAAATGACTGTTGATATTTTGGGGAATAGCCTTCCAGATCACACAACACACACACACACCACATGTTGTTTTGTAACTTGTAAAAACAATAAATTTGGAGATTGGAAGTTCTGTGTATCCAGCCTGTGATGCTTCTTCTATCTCTTCTAAGTGGCTGTTTCCTTCTCACTCTCAGATGAAATGTCCTCTCTCAGAGAGGCCTTCCCTGCCCACTCAACCTAACACTGTATCGCTCTCTTCAGTTCCGGCCCCTGTACCCGCTGCATCTCCTTCTTTATAGTTTCCTGTGTCCTGTCTCCTCCACTACACTGTGAGCGTCATCTGGGCCAGAACCCTTTCTGCCTCGTTCCCCTGTATTCCCATGTCCTAGAACAGGGCCTCTCCCAGAGTAGGGGCTCAGTAGATATTTGTAGGATAAATAAGGAAACGACAACTTTCTGAGTGAATGAATGAGATTGTGGGTCTGGGAGGGCGGAAACCAGAGGCACAGCTAAGAAGGTGAGATGAATGAAAATCTGTGCTCAGCAAACAAAGGCAGAATTTCAGAGACAATGCTCTCACTTGTTAATGGGCCCAAAATGATCTTCAAAGACACTGGTTGGTCCCTAACATATGGCAAATAAAACGTGAAAAACCTCTTTTAAGTCCCAGACCTTGACCGGGAATTTGATAGAATACAAATGATTCTACAGTGTTCTTAGATCTTTCAGGTTCATCACCTCAGTTTTAGATACAGTTTTGCCTCTTTCAGATTAATTGTTTAGAAGGAACATCGTGGTTACTCATCAATTTCCAGTGGTTGACTCTAGAAAATCATGGGTAATTTTTTCCAAATGGTATTGCTTTTTGTGTCATTGACTCAGCTCACTGGCACAACCTTTCTTGCCTGTGATCTAAAATGATGAAAAGTGAACAATGTGCTGCGATATGAAATTATACGTGAATTCGTAGGCTGTAAACTAGCTAGTTGACAATGAAGTTACTGTGAAAAATGTCTACAATAACACTTTGCTTTTATGTCACATAAGGTCTTGACTTGAGGCAGAAAATTAATCAAAGGTTCCTTACGTTTTAACACTTTTGGAAGAAAAAAGGAGAGCAGGTCATTACTCCCATTTCACAGATAATTGATAAACAGGTATTTTTATCAAATGTTGCTTGTGAGAACTGTAATCAACTTGGAGTATTTTATCTAATGACTTCTCTAGCAATCACACTGCGTTGCATGTGAAATACATAATAAATTTACACACAAAGCTGTAGCCGTTCTGCTCCTTTCCTGAGCATTCTATGAATAATGGGGAAATTTTGTACTTATTGGAGAAATGTTTCTTTTTCTTGCCTTTTCTTTCAAGCTTACTGTAAAGATAAAGAGATGAATTTAAATGTCATGGTTTGCACTTCTAAGTGACTAGTAAGAAAATCCATTTTGTTGCTGTTGTTATCAGGAGCTTCTTAGCAGTCAGCTAGTAGTCAGTCCTTATGAAAACTGTAACGGGGGTTAACCTTGACCTGATCCTCTTCCCTCCCAAACTGCTTTCTGCTCCCCCTCGCTTCAGTTTCCTTTCTGGACCACCATTCCTTGCCATGGTCATGGCCTTATATACACACCATTCCGCTCCCTGGCTCTGGGCTGGGGGCCTAGAATGCTTTCCACAGGCATTTGCACCCCTGAAAGAGGCCTCTCTCAGCACCTTGTCTAAGAGTTCTTTCAAACCTGCTGTCAATCACATCCCACTATTTATTTCTTTTAAGGTATGTATCATAATTGGAAAGCCCATGTCTTGTGTTGTTGTTGTTGTTGTTGTCCATTTATCAGTCACCTCAAAAGGATGTAGGTGTCATAAAAGCAAAGATTATAGACCTTTCTCTGTATCTTTTGTACTTGAACCCAATGAGGACTTTGTCCCCTCATGTTGAGTGTTGGTTCAGAAAGGGGATAAAAATGTCTGAAGGGATGGGGGAAAAACAAAGCTTGATGAGCCAGAAGTAATTTTAAACTTCAGTAGCTGCTGGAAAAATGTGCTGGGAAAGTGCAGAAAGTGAATGACACACACTAATGAGGTCATTTATAACTTAACTGAGTAACAGTAGACATATTTCATTGTCTAAAAATATTTCCTACAATAAACATGTTTTATGATTTTGTTGTTCTCTAAAATATATTTGCCTAGCTCTGGATTTAACACAAGCCTTGGGGTTAAGGAGTTACAGTCCAGATGAGGAAAGGCAGTGTTAACTATAAAACATTTTGACATTTCTGAGACAGCTAGCCTCATTTATCTTTCTTCTTACCTTCCTTTTTGCTCTCTCTTTTTTCCTTCATTTTTTTCTTTCTTCTTCTCTCTTTCCTTATTTCTTAGTTAAATTATGTCATAATAGCACATGTTTGTAGTGATACCATTAAAAATATTGGTACTATTAAAAAGTCAAATGATATTGAAGGGATTATGTATCAAAATATGACAATTTCTCATCCCAACCTCTCCATTCTCCTCACTCCCTCTTCCTAGAAACAACTATTTTGTACTGTCCACCGTTCCTTCTGGCATTTATAGATCTCCATGCTTGTAAATAATATGTGAATACCGCTCCTTTTGATTCATCCATTTGAGACATGCTCTATTGAATTGCTAATATGGTACATCAGGACTTAACTCTCATATATCACCATGCCCCCTGCTTCTCCTCACCTAGTCTCCTCATATAATTATACTACACATTTTGGTTAAATATATATTCAGTGTTCACATTATTACACCTGTGAAAATTGTAGTCCCTGAAATTTGTTATGCCTTAATTCCCTGGGAGCAGATCCTGAGACAAGGATTCTGCTACAAGTAGTTTATTTGAAAGGCAAGAGAAACACCAATAGGAAAGTACGAAGTGATCAAAGGAAGGAAGTGGTCACTCCACTTCCAGGGGAGTCTGTTGCTACCAGTTCCCAAAACTTTTGGAGATTCTGTGGTTAAATAAGATGGCATCTCAACTTTTCTTACTGAATATAGTAGAATTTGGCTTCTGGAGTCAAATAAGACAGTTAATTATATCTACCAGGTAGACTGCTTCTAAAATTATATTAATACCATCCATTGTTTTTCTTTCTATTTTTGCAGATTTATTTTTTAAATTAAACTTATTATATTGAGATCATTCTAGATTCACATGTAATTATGAGGAATAATTCAGAGAAATCCCATATGCCCTTCACCCAGTTTTCCCTAATTGTAACATCTTGCATAACTGTAGTACAATATCAGATTCAAGAACTAGACACTGATATAATCCACAGACTTTATTCAGATTTCACCAGTTTTACCTGTATTCATGTGTGTGTGTGTTTATTTGGTTCTATGTAATTTTGTAATATGTATTTTATCTTTTTTAAGGAAAAAATCTTCTTACTGTAATTTAGTGAAGTTTTGGAGGAAGCAAAATTAGACACTGTGTCCCATGTTCCATCTTTATTTGAAAGTTGAATGACAGGAAAAATAACAGAGAATATTTTGAGCTTGTGCACAAGCGCAGAGAATGGTCAAATTGTATCTTCTTTACAGCCTTGCCCACAGATTGACAGATCAGCTAACAATGTTCTTCATTTAACTCACTGGATTGCAAATATCTTTTTTTTTTTTTTCTTCAGCCTAAAGAAAGGAATTTTGCAACATACAACTGAATTAACACACTTTTTAGGATCAGGATGCTGTATTTTCTCTGTGGTAGGCTCCTTGTCCACAATTATAACTGATAGGTTATATTATATTAATCAAGCTTGGACAAAAAGAGACTTAGAATATAATTTTTCAAATTTCCCTTTCTTTTCTTTAAGAGGAAAGTTGTCTTTTCTGATTTATATGGGGATAAAGGGTTAATGATCCAATAGGATGTATAAATAGTGAGATCATGGGATGCTCTCTTTGGATATGTAGTTGTACCTCAATCCCCTAAAATCAGGGTTGGTAGTTGGGCACTCAGGTGACTAAATATCTCTATGGGCCACTTGGACTCAGTTCAATGTACTCATGGAAAATTTGCCTTGTCTATTGTACTTAAAGTGAGGAAGTACAAGTGGAGGCCGGATGAGACAAAACCAGGCAATTTCTAAACTAAAAGTCAACATAGGCAGTATAAGAAACTCAACAATTTATGTTTAGTCATCTATGCATATTGTGACTTATTACAAATGAAGTATTTAGATGGAGAAAGGGAATATTATTTTTTCCCCTATTTTCTTATTCAATATTTCTGGGAGGTTGCATTGCTAAGATAACTGTTGTTTCATTTGTTGTGTTTGATCAGAAACAGGTAGAGTAAAAAAAAAAATTTTATTCTTTTACTCTGCAATCTTTAGTTTCAGCCTGTTTGTGATGCTGTCTTAGGGCATGAGAACTGCATTATTGAAGGACTCTAAATGAAACCATGATGGTTTAGGAATTAATAGAAACTCTGAGAGTCTGATTACTATACTAAATTAGAGTTTAATTCATTCTTCTCTTTCTTAAAACCCTGTTCAATAAAGTTATAAACTCAAGTTGAAAGGAACTTTTTCAGTTATCCATAGATGCATAAGAAACCATTCAAAAATTTAGTAACTTAAGACAACAACTGTTTATTATTGTCCATAAGACTATGGTTGACCAGGAGAAAAAAACTAGTGAGATTGACCAAGGCTGGCTGATCTTGGCTGCACTTGGCTATGCATCTGAGGTCATTTGGCAGATTGGCTGGGACTGACTGTTTTACAAGGGCTCTCTTCCACATGCTTGTTCATCCTCCAGAAAATGAGCCCAGGCTTGTTTGCATGGTGATTGCTGGGGTCTGAGATAGTGATGAATGTGTACAAAGCCTCATGTGGACTAGGCTTGGCACTGACACACCGTTACTTCTGTTGCATTCTATCAGCCAAAGGAAGCCACAAAGCCAATCCATATTCAGGGCTCATCTTGATGGCTAGGAGAAAATACTAACACAGTAACATGATCAGTGTTTTACTGTGTTATGTTCTGTACCTAGTAGGTATTTTTTCTCTTATACTCCTGGCAAATTCTTACTTACCCTTCAAGTCCTAGTTCCAGCACCACCTCTTTGGGGAAGTCAGCTTTGGCCCTGCTCCCGCAGAGTGGACCCTCAGGCGCCTTGGAGTCAGCATTTGCTAGGTTGACCAGAAGTCCTATTTTAAAGGGACAGAAAACAATGGTACTATCCTGTTTTAAATGGTACATATGGTCCGCCTGGGCTAAATTCAAGGTGTCAGTAGGATGACCATACATACCATTTGAAGTGGGACAGTACTATTTTCTCTGCCATTTAAAATGGGACGTCTGGTCAGCCTACCACTAACTCTATTACTATTGTCTGTTTACAGTTCTCAGTGCCTTGAGGACAGGAATTATCTTTCCACTTCTGGTTCCTAGTACAGCACTAGTTCAACAAATATTTTATGATTAAATGAGGTAATGGTCATTTCTTAGTTCTCTATTTCTCCCACCCACATTGTCATGATACTGTCATCTTGAGGAGACTCGTTTCCCCCCCTCTTAATCTCTCTCTCTCAAATACTTTAACAAAAATTGTACCATTTGATATATTATAATCAATGGAACAATGTGAATCTGTTCCTCTGTCTGTTTTGCAGCTAGAGTTTCAGCATTTGTGAAGCTTACTCATTGCAATATAGCTTTTCTACTTTGATTCTTCGGTTAGGATGGCTCTCGCCCATGTGCTTTTCGCTGTGCCATTGTAAGTGCCTAGGTTCTTAGCAGTTGCAAGTGCAGAAATGTTTCTGGTCAAATGTTCAGAATCCTCTGGAAGTAGTATGAGATTCAGGTCTTGAAAGTATTTTTCTTTAACTGGCAATTTGGTGTCATGGGTAGTTGTTATATAGTTGGGAGGAGAGACCTGTAATGGCATTTTCCTTTTCTAACAAACCCCTTTGTTTCTCAGCGTTTGCCTCTTATTGCATGTTGTTGCTTAAAGGTCTGAGCACTAGAGAATGAATACCTGTAGTTAAGACTCCCTGGGGCTGAGAGGGATCAAAGATAACACCTAGTTCAATATAATCTTATTTTAAAGAAGTGGCAACAGAGGCCCACAGAGATAAAGTGACACACTAACATTTATACAAAGACTTCAGGACTTTAGGACAAGGTTTGTGCAGTTGGAATAATTCAGAAATGTTCTAAAGAAATAAGCTGCCCAGCCAGGTGGCTCTTTTCTTCTAATTAATCTAGGTGAGTGCCCATGTGATGAGTCCTCCCTTAACAGAGGTTTCTCCTCTTTAAAAACTCATCATTTGCCTCCCAGAGGTCAAGTGTGGTGGGCATCCTGTCTTTGACTGGACCAGGAGTCAATGTATGTATCTGAGTTACTCATCTGCGGAGTCATTTGGCTAAGTGCAGATCACCAAGCACCTTCCCAGATCTCTTGAATTCCTGGGACAGAAATCTGTATTTTTAGCTAGTGCCCACGTGATTCTGATGTACTTTGAAGTCCAAGATGAAATGAATATGCTATAATATCAGTCAGTGATAAGTGCTATGGAGGAAAATAGATCAGAGAAAGAGATGATAGAAGGGGTGTTATTTGGATAGGCAAGTTAGTAGAGATTTCTTTGACCAGAGACCTGGAAAGATAAGTAGCTGGCCATGCAAAAATTTATGGTAAGAGGGAATAAGTGAAAGTAAACGAAGATCTGCCCAGGATTGAGATTTGCAGGTTCAAAGTCTAAAAATGGTCTTAGAATGAAATCTAAATTCCTTACCATTGTCTATAAGGCCTTATGTAATCTGGTTCCTGTCCACAGGCAAGGACTTGTCCCTTGGCTGCATGTGATAGTGGGGCCAGAAAGGATCACTGGGAAATGTAGTCTCCAGTTCAGCAGGCATCTCTCAGCGCTGGCTCCATGCTGTGGAATTGGAACCACAACCTTTGGGGGAATCTGCTCTAGTAAGATTTCAGTAAGATGAGCTGAAAATGAACTGAAATTAACCACAGGGTTTGGAAAGATAAAGATCATTAATGACCTTGGTAAAAGCCAGTTGAGGAAACTTTAACCATGAGTGACTGACATCTTAATGACTATTGTATATGAGTGAATAGTATCATGGCTGGAGGGATGTGGAGTCTGAAAGGTCTTTTTTTAAGATTGGATGTTTTATAGCCTCTTTGAATGCTATCAGGAATGATCTAGTTTGGAGGGAGAAACTGATGATATAAGAGAGAGGCAAGATCAGAACTTTGAGAAAGGAGGAATAGAAGGAACCCAGTGCATCAGGGAAGTGGTTGGCTCTAGAATACAACAGGGATGGTTTTCGATTTTAATAGGGAGAAAAGCATGTTCAGAGCTTGTAAGTGGTGGAGTCAGAATCCAAATCAGTTCTATATCAAAGCCTAGTCTATAAATTTGCCCAAGGTCAGCGTGTGTTCAAGAAAAATAAATTTCATCATTTTTCTTCTCCTTCTTTCCCTTCACCACATTCTATTGTGTGATGTTTGGTCCATTGCTCCCAGATCCCATAGTTCAGCTAATAATATTTATCCATTCAACAAGCTTTTTGTGTACCCCCTCTGCAATTTGTGGTGTTCATGGGTGCATGGTATGGTATTTGGCATCAGTGGGAAGCCATTCCTTTTTTAAAGCCCTGGATAAAGGAGCTGTCAGCATTTCCGGAGCTCTGAGGGGTTTTACTACCTGTCCACATTCCTGGGTCTGGGCCTTGGAGGGTCCCTCTTCTGTGAATGGGTGCCTCAGGGGATGATTTGGAGGGAAATTTCTGCTTAGTTCCATCAGCCAAAACACCTTAGAAATGAATGGGTGACCAATGTCACAGACCTCTGTTAATACCTGAGCCATCTGTAGGTTAACACCTTCATGTCATTTAACTGGAATGCTTTTTAAGGACAAGTTATCTTATTAGAAATTGACAAGAGGTTTTGTGAATGTATGAGGAAGCTCTGTTCATTTTAATATTTTCTTTTATCTGTACAAGTTTTTCTTGAAACTACTTCATTTTACATCATTCTTTGACAGATGACTAAGAAGTTGGAAGGTACCCAGGGGAGATCTTTATGAAAAATAGAAACTAAAATTAGACATCCAGCTCATTGAAGAGCTTGGAATACTGATGAATAAAGTACTAGGCACCAGGTAAGAACCTGATGCTGGGAGACATGGTCAGCAAAGAGAATACTTGAGCATACTTACAAGTTTACAGAGGCTTGTGTGGGATAGAGGTCTTCAGTATTACCTATGCTAAAACAATGTTCTGTGTTCCAAACAACAAATTTAAACCAAAGTTCTGGAATACAAATCACTTGCAAGTAAATAGGCTTAGTTGCCTAATTGTCCTCATTATTAATATTAAAAGCAATCAGAAGAAATACGAGGGCTGTCCAGAAAGTATCCAGCCATGTAGTATAAAAAAATAGAGGCATTTATGGCTGGAATTTTACTGGACAGCCCTTATGGATGACAGATTCTGGTGGGGTGACGATAAAAAGGGTTGAGCGGATTAACTCTAGGCCTAACATTAGTACAGAAAAATGTACAACAAAATGTCTCTGTACTTGCAAGTGGGAACAAATGAAGCTTTAAGCTTCTTGGTGATCAGAGAAAAGTGAGAAACGCGATTAATTCTGATTCACAGTGTGCATAAAATGCTAATTATTTGTAAATTTGAGGTTTTAAATCACTTTCAGGGAGGACCTTGATGCTCTTGCCACAAGTTGGAGCAATCTTGGGGGAGGCACGTGATGATCCATACAGGCTTAGAGACCATTCTGGACACTCTGCGTCTCCTTATTACTTGTCTCGCATTTTTTTGTTCTCTCTTGGTTTGACCCCATTAATTTCCTGGTGCTCTGTTCTCTACTCTCTATTTGAGTGCAAACCAGCTGTCTCATGGCTCCAGCCTGTGTTTCTTGGCTGTCTCTCTTCAGCACCTACCTGCAGTTGCCGTCTTGTTCTGCTCCCCAGCATCACACAGCCTTCCACCCACTTGAAGCTGAGCTTGTCGCTACCGTCACAACCAGACCATTCCTTAGGCTCAAGTCTGTAATCTGGACAGATGTGCACAAGGGAACAGTTGTCTGCTTTAAAATGGAGTTGCCTGGATATTTATTATTCAACCTTTTCTTTATGGATATGTTTGAATAAACTATTCTCAATAAAATTTGAGGCATTTCCTGTTTTCTTTAATGATATGTGTGCATGGCTATAATTTCTGCCTTTCAACTGTAAGTGATTAAATTTACATGCTGTAATACAATCAAGGGAAGGCTGGGGCCAGGGTGGTGGCAAGCCCTCTAATTTGCATTTGTGATTTGCCATGTCTAAGTTAAAGTGATGATATATTCTGCTCCACCCTTACATGCCTTAGAAGAGGAAGGAAGGAAGGAAGGAAGGAAGGAAGGAAGGAAGGAAGGAAGGAAAAGAGGGAGGGAGGGAGGGAGGGAGGGAAGAAAGGAAGTTCTAAGAGCATAACAGTTGTATTGACTATTTGGACATACCATATATCATAATCCTGGCAGAAATATGGAAGCACATTTACTCTTGGGTAGAGTAGCTGTCAGTGTGCCCAGGACAATTGATGACTTTTGCTCATCTGGCTACATTCCTGGGTCTGTGCCTGAGATGGGCTCCTCCTCCATGAATGAGGGGCCTCAGAGGATAATGTAATAAGGGGATTCCCACACACTCAATGGGTGGATTTATCCACATGTGGAAAAAAGCTCTTCATATGTTCTAAAATATAACTGTACAGTCAAACAGCAAGGAGGAACCGTACATTTCCAAAGGTATGCTCCTTGAGATTAGATAGTCTGAAATTGAAATTTAGGCTGCTAACTCTATTTAAAACCTGTCTGTGAAGATTTATAAAACTTGCCTGATCTAATTATATTGTAGGTAAAACCCTGCTGAGTTATCTGTCAAAATCCTTGCTAGTCCAAGCTGTAATGGAGACATAGAGCTTGTATTTTTTCATGCAGCCCCGAAAAAGGAAGCTATGACTTCTGGTACAGTACTGCTCCAAGTACCCCTGCCCTGGCCCCCTCTGGAGACAGTCCTACCATCCTCATTCCGGGCAATTTGGGCCTTTATCTTAGGCTGTGATGACCCCCGGGAAATGGAAAGTTTTACACATGGGGCTGGGTAGATGAGAAACCTCTGGCTCTGCCTGTGGAGGGCATCACTGAGCCACATACAGCCAAGGACATTCACCTGGGACATTGCCTCAGCATCCTCTATGCAGGAAACATGTGCCTGGGCACGGAACAACACGCATGCGGAGCTGTCAACTGGACTGGGCGTGGTGTCCTTTACTGCTTCTCAGTATGTCCCCGCCACCCCCCGCCCCCTTTCCCTACTAGCTGGAAAGTAGAATAGTACTGTGTATAGTTGATAAGCCAACACTTTTATTATTTTGTTGTTTATTCTTAAAGTGTTTCAAATTCTGCCCTAATCTACAGATGCACGGCATGGCTAATCGCTGTGTCTTTCACAGGACCCCTTTTCAAGCAGCTGGCATGCTTTGGTTGAAAGACACTATTAGTAATGGCATACAATGCGTTTTCTTTCAAAATACGGTCTTACTGAGACTGTCTTCAGTGTAACTGTTCACCAGAATTGACACATAGATTAGAAGTGCTTCTTGGCTCACTGCAAATATACAGGAACAAATACCTAAGGCCCTGGTGATAAAGTGGCTATGGAAAGCTGAGTGCCCAAGATGGACAACTTAAAACACTCTCCATCCTCATCCCCAAAGTACTTAGGAAAGGCTTCTGTGTCAGTGTGGGAGCTTGGACGAGGAATATGGTAGGAGAGAATCAACAGTTTTCCATACACAGTGTTGTATAAGCTTCTAGGTCATGCCTGCTGGGTTATCTGAACATGAAAGCTCACCCAGCGGTCATTTCACGTCTGAGTTCTGGCAAATGACCCTCGACATTCCTTCCTAACCTAAGCCCTCCGCTAATAAAAATCAAAACAGGGAGCAAAACTTATCTCATGTGGAACAGTCAAGAAAGGCCATGTTAACAGATGATTGAATGATTCCTGCTCTCTCAGCAGTGATCTTTGGCTCAGCGCATAACATAACTGTAATCTAATACTTGGGTTGGATTAGACACATAAAAGGCAGGCAGGTGGCTGCACCAGACTTGTGTTTCCAATGTCTGGATTATTTCCATGTAAAGAAGCCCTCCAAGATCATCAGTTGGTTGTTTTGGTTTTGATCACGTTATCTGAGGTGGCTGCCATGCTCCTTGCTGGTGGGCTTTGGTAACCGTGCCCTCCCACGGGGTCTTCTCAGCTCCATCCGGGCTGATGGGCCCTTGACCGTGTCCAGCATGAACTCTTCATCAGTTCTTGCCCTGGGCTGGTTGGGAGCAGCAGAGTCCAGTGCTAGTAAGCAAGCAGCCTGAATCTACACAGACCACAGATAATTGCCTCTGTCTGAAGAAATTCAGGTTTTAGCGCTGACAAGCCAGGGGATGGCATCTGCCCATCACGAGCTGGAGAAACCTGTCCTGACTGGATCAAGTAAACGGAACTTCCTCTTTCATCACATGATTACTTTTAGTGCATTGATTAGTATAAAGCCTTCTGACAAGCAACCTGCATTTTTTTTTTAATTAAAAAGTTATAAAGAAGACAAAATGGACATGTATATTAAAATAACAGGACGGTTCAGGAAATATGAAAAAAACAAAACAAAATCGGAACTGTGTCATGTTAAACAGTACGTGGAGTCAGCCTACTTCTAGGTGGTTCTGATTCCTGCTCAAATTGAGAACCGTTGGTCTCGCCAACCTTGCAGGCTCGAGCCCCTGGCTGGCCCTGTGATAGTTTTGGTGTTTGCATGTGATGCAGTCCCAGTAAATGAGTGATGAGGGGAAACTGAGGCTTCTAAAGAAGAAACAAAAGGCAGATACATTTCCCCTTTTCCCTGCCTCTGAACATTGATGTGCAGCCAATGAACATATGATTTGCATGTAACAAGGCATGTTTGTAAAGAGGTTTGACAAACAACTGTCATTATTTATTTGAAAAACATAAAATGTTATAAATAAAAAGTGAGAAGGGGCTCCCTGTAGTTTATGTGCAGAATTTACTTGGAATATTCTGGCCAAGAGACCTTATTCTGCTGCCTGCCCTCAGCAGCACCACACGTCAGTCAGTCCAGAACTGGACACACAGATGCCACCTCAGGGTCAGGCACAGGCTATAGAGATGGGGCCCTTTATGCAGATTCCTTGCCAAATGCTCTGTGTCCCGAGGGGAGCATTTTCTGGGGGTAGCCAGGAATGACTGTGTTTGGACGTCACTTGGCACACTTACATTAGGGAAAGCGAATCCCCAGACTTGCCTTTGCAGCTGCTCAGACCAAGAGCAATATTTGTGGAGCTCAGCCACTTCTCATCAAAGACTGTTTGCAGTTCTTCTCAGGCTTATGCAAAGTCTCAGTGTGGACTCTGCACAAGGGCCACCCCATATTTGATATTTAGTTATGAAGGCTCACTGCTGAAAATATGACCTTTCGTTTGGCTCTATTTCCTTAACTGAGTCCTAAAGCTGATGAAATATTGCTAAGTTGTTGCTAAGAGCTGCACCGCAGACTTCCACTTCCTTTCCATCTCAGGAGAGAGTTCACTTTGCAACACAACAATCCATCTGATTTCATACAACCACCTTTCCAGCCTCCCATTTTCTTTCACATCAAAATCCAAAAGCATTTCCTGATTTGGCCTTTGGAGTTAGGCAATAGAGCTTATAAAAGAAGCAGAATGATTTTTTTTTTCATCTTTAATACCAATTTTCCTGATAGAAAAGAAATTGCAGTGAGTTACAATGGGAGAACATGGAGATTAATTAATGGGCTCCCTCTCTTTCCCCTACTGAATTGACTGTGTGGGTAACAGGAGGGCCCCCTCTCTGTACTCACTTTGATTTATGGAACAGTCAGCCGATTAGTTGGAGGGCCTTTTAGCAATGTTGCCTATCTGTCTCAGCATGACTATTTATAGGCTACTTTGTTCCAGCAAACCACTCTCATTCTAAGCTCCTTCGTTGGCTGGTATTGAACTGTTTCCATCATCTATGAGGGTGCTGGGAGCCAGATCTTATTTACAGTATGAAACCATTAATACCATTTGGTTGAAGTGATTTAATGTGGAACATTAAGGATGACTGCAGCACTACGGATTTTACTGTCACAGAAAGGAATTGGGCACAAACAGGAGGCATTAAGACAGAGCTGCTATAGAGCATGAAGCTCAATATACAACCACAAAAATATATGTAACCTACATCCCAACCAGACATAGCACCTATCAGACTCTCTGTTGCCTCCTGAATAGAGTTAAATAGGCTGATTTTAAGATTCTTCATGATTTGACTCAGCATCTTTATCCAGCTCCATTTCCCTCTAACATCCCCTTTCACAGAATCATCCAACTGGACCACAGAGCCTCTCTGCTCTACATTTACCCAACACTGTGTGCATCCATCCATGTCTCTATTCACACTGAACCCTGACTTGAGGTGTCT
Organism: Craseonycteris thonglongyai; assembly: GCA_004027555.1. Classification (NCBI taxonomy): domain Eukaryota; kingdom Metazoa; phylum Chordata; class Mammalia; order Chiroptera; family Craseonycteridae; genus Craseonycteris; species Craseonycteris thonglongyai. The sequence continues at coordinate 21,349 of PVKE010024866.1, forward strand.
TTGTCTGTCTTATCTGTCTAATAATGGACTCCAGTGCCCTCCAAAAGTACTCTGTTCACTTTTCAGAGCCCACAGCAAACATCACCTTCTCCATGAAGCTTTCTCAGATTTCCACACAGTCAGAATGAATCTCTGCTTGGCACGCTTCCCACCCCAAAATTACCTGAGCTTCTTGCTTTTGTTTATTTGTTTGTTTGTTTTTGTGATTTAGTTATCCATTTTAATTAAAAGTCTTTCGTCAACTACAGTTGACATTCAATATTATATTAGTTTTAGGTGTATAGCATAGTGGTTAGACAATTAACTTACAAAGTGTTTTCCCCAATAAGTGTAGTATCCACCTGGCACCATTCATATTTATTACAATATTATTGACTATATTTCCTATACTGTCCTTTACATCCCCATGACTATTTTGTAACTGCTAATTTGTATTTCCTAATCCCTTTGCTGTTTTCAGCCTGCCCCCCCAATCCCAACCCCCTCCCATCTGGTAGCCATCAATTTGTTCTCTGTATCTATGAGTTTGTTTTCATTTTGTTTGTTTTGTTATTTAGATTCCACATATAAACTCATATAGTATTTTTCTTTGCTTGACTGAGCTTCCTTAGCATGTATTTCATTCTGTCCTGAATTATAGTTAGCTATTTCTATGTCTGTCTCTCTTATAGAATTTAAGCTGTTAAGGGAAAGATGGGTCTTGTTTGAAATCCCCATTACCAGCACTCAGAACAGCGCCCAGCATATGACAGATGTTCAGTAAATATTTGTTTAATAGATGAAAGAGTAATATGATTTCTCTCCCATATTAGACTCTTCCTAGGAAAAGGTAGGAAAAAAGCAGCCTTAGTTGGACTGGATTTGAATAATTTCGGTAAAACGGTTTGTCTTTAAGTTTTAATGAATTAATTTTAATTAAAAAAGTGCAAACACGTTATGTTTTCAGCACCAGTTATATTCCTCTTTTAATCTAAAATGCAAGGCAATGCTCTCAGGGACCTGACCTTTCTTCTCTATGATACGTTTCACTTCCTATGTTTCAAACACAGTAGTTCTTTACATTTTGACTAAATTTAGGTATTTGACTGAAAGAATGGAAGTATTCTCTTCACCTGTCTCTTAGGAGATGCCTGAAGGATGATGTGGCTCAGCATTTATGGCCAGTGACATTTTAAACAGATCACTTCAGACTGTCCCTGTAGGTCCCTGGGCATTTCATGGAGGGGGTAGCTTCTCATTTCACGATAGCCTCAGGCAGGGCAAACTAGCCCTGTCAACATGAGCAGGTAGGTGCTCTCTGGTGGGCATTCTCTTCTGTTTTCGGTGCCCTCAGAGCAGCCCTGGCCCAGCCTGCTATCGTAGACTTACCAGTAGGCTGTGATGTGATGATGTATTCCTGCCTACCTGAAGGAAAAGGTAGCTGAAGTACACCCCCCCGCCCCCAAAGTGTGTGTGGAAGAGCTTTCATTTACCTGTCTAGATTCATGCCTTACCCTTTCCGACTCTGCTTTGTACCCTAGGTGGCTGCTTTATGCTCCCATGGCCTCTGGTTGCCACTTGGTTCATTCAGTCAATTGGCAGGAGATGGGAGGGTAACTGGGGTATTTGTTTCCTGAGCTCCTTCCCTGTGGGCTGGTCATATCCCTCCAGTGAAGGTCACAGTTTCTGTCAGGTGCCCCTTACAACTCAGCTCCCTCTGGCTCTCAGTTCTGGGACCTGTCTCTTCAAGTCATCCCTTCAGGCCTATGGTGGTAGCAGAGCAAGCTGTTCCTAGGCCTGAGGCGCATCCGCTTGTCAACAGAGTCTATATTGCTCTCCTCAGATGGCCCAGGAATGTCCCATCCTTTTCCTTCTAGGGCCTGACTGAACTGCCATATCGTATCAGGCAAGCCCGGGGTGTTCCAGGTTAGGTTTTGTTTTAAAATCTCCTTCCCCTTGTGAAAAGCGTGTGCCCAAACCCTTCATGGTAAAGGTATTGGGCAGTAGGTGAGAGAAGGAGAGGAATGAATGAGGGTCTCTGGTAACTTCCTTTATCAATCTGTGGGAAACACTCAACACTAAAAAAATTCCAAACTAAACAACTGAAAGAGAATTCAGAGGGAAATGACATTGGAAATTGTTTGGAG
>PVKE010024867.1:0-15000 GCA_004027555.1 Craseonycteris thonglongyai
GCCCACCTGTGGAATGAAACTATGTGGAAAAACCAACGATATACAACTATGGAGACTGTTCTGGGACCTCCCGCTTCTCTCTATATCTGTCTCTCTCTCTCTATCAAAAACAATAAAAATAAATCTTAAACAAAGAAGAAAGGCAAATGTATTTCCAATTATACTTCTAGAAGATCTTTACCTAGTTTGAGGTCTTCTCTCCTTTTTACTGATTATTTTTGTCCTTGACATGTACTGACATATGAGATTTCAGGTTAGTTGACTGAGAAAACTTCTTATTACAACCAGTGAAGGGGCACATGAAGGGCTTGTCACCGGTATGGATTCGCAAATGTGTACGCAAATTGAAATCCAGAGAAAAGCGTCTTCCGCAGCCTACAAATGTGCACTGAAAGGGCTTCTCTCCAGTATGCACCAGTTGATGTCGTCTTAGCTTTGAGGCCTCAATAAAACCTTTGCCACATTCTGCACATATGTGGGTTCTGGGACCGTGGATGTGCAGATGCTTTCTCATGGCAGCATTATCCCTGAACATCTTTACGCAGCCTGCATGAGGGCAAGCCACCGTTTTTGGAACTTCATCGCTTTTGTTTTTTTTTGGCTTACATTTAACAAATTCTGCCAGCTGCTTAGGATCTGAGAGTTCAACACCAGGTAGTCCTTCAGGAGGAAATTTCTTTCCTGTCATGTATTCTGAGTAATGAGAGGCCAAGTTCTCCCTGACCTGTCCTTCAGTCTCATGGTCATTTTTATTGCTTGGGGACCACATTGTAACAGTGAACTGACCCTCCAGGGTTTTGATCTGCACTTGCTTCTGTTCCCACTTTCTACAGCGTGCCTCAGAGCCACTGCTTCGCACCCCAGCCTGGTTTTCCGCTCCAGCCTGGCTTCTCCACCCGGTCTGGCTTCGCACCCCAGCCCGGCTTTCCACTCCAGCCTGGCTTCTCCACCAGGTCTGGCTTCCTGCCCCAGCCTCACTTTGAGCCCTGGCCTGGCTTTGAGCATCGGCCTCGCTCCTAGTCCCGGCCTCGCTCCTAGCCCTGACATGGCTTCGAGCCCCGGCCATGCTGCCGGTATGGCTCTTCTTACCACTGGGCTTGCTGTTGTGTCGCTTCCTGCTGCAGCCGGATGTCGATGACGACGCGGAGGCTGACAGGGAAGCCAGGGTCTGCTGGAAGTCATCTTGCTCGACTGGGATAAGTAACTGGCCATCCAAATTGTTGGCCAGCAGGTCATCTGATTCGTAGTAGTCCACCACTTCCTCTTGCGTCTGCACCATGATCAAGTCCTGGTCATGGGCCCCTTGGTTTGGGGTAATAATGAGCGGCTGCAGTGCTATCAGAGGCGGATGGTAGTGGCCGCCGTGGATCCAGCTACCACTGATATCCTCTAACTGAATGGTCTCTACAGGGGCAGTCTCCACAGGAACAGTCTCTACCTGGTGCAGCGGCACAATCTCTGTAGGCATCTCCGAGATTTCTGTGGTAAAGTAGATAGTGTCGTTCGAGGCCATGGCTGAGATCTCTAAAGAGGCTCTGGCTACTGGACAGTGGGTGGGTGACTGTAAAGTCCCGGAAAATAAAGTCTGAGGAGGTGCGAGCTCCGGAGGAAGGCGAGGCTCCGGAGGACGGCGAGGCTCCGGAGGACGGCGAGGCTCCGGAAGAAGGCGCTAGGCCCAAGAGATCGGCGCGGGCGATTGTGGAAGAAAGCCGCAGTGAATTCTGGGGTTACTGGCGCATGCGCCTCTGGGCCCCCCCGTTTCTGAGCCTGAAGCGCATGCGCTTCCCAGTTCCGTAGCGAGCATGCGCCCATGCTAATCCCCATGCGCTCATGTATGGGCTAGACCTCACGCGTCTTCGTTTAGCTCACTCGTCAAGCTATTGCTTTTTGAATTCTAATTCGGTAACCAGAATCTTCACTGTATTTTTTCTATATTTCCGTTAATTTGTATTGTTTCCCCAGTGTGTATAACAATATCTGGGAAAAAGGCCTCCTAATATTTATGCTTCTTTTTCCTCCCTTATTGGATTGACTACATTTACAGACCACTTAACAGTATGAAGTGATAGTTGGTAGTAGGATTGCTTGTCCTTTAATAGGGATGCTTCTAAGTGTTATATCATTAAGAAGTATCCAGCTATTTCTGCCTTTACTAAGGATATTTTTCAGCTATTAATGGATGTTGAATTTTGTTAAATATCTGTTTCAATATCTGCTGAGATAAGGATCTTTCCCCCCTAATGGTTAATGTACACCACAGTCAAATAGATTTCCTAATGTTGAACCTTCCTTGCTTTTGGATACACCATATGTCTGTAGAATTTTTTGTGCTTTAAAAGATGTAGTTGGGGAAGCCGGGAAGGCTCAGTGGGTTAGGCGCTCACTTTGCAGCGCCAGGGACGGAGGATCGAATCCCGGCCCCGGCCCGTGCGGAACCATATGCTGAATTGGGAGCTCCCCCAGTTCAGTTCTCTCTCTGTATCTCTCTCTTTGTATCTCTCTCTCTCTCTCTCTCTCTCTCTCTGTCAAAAATAAATAAATAAATAAAAATATATTAAAAAAAAAAGATGTAGCTGTGTTATACTGACTTAAAAAAATCCTAGTTTTCTTCTGTGTGATCTGGAAAGTTTATATTAATTTGGAATTTAAAAGAAAAATACTTTCCTTCCATATCTGAAAGAATTCCACCAATTAAACTTTCAGGGGCATTTTTTTTTTCCTTTTTTAGTTTCAGGTATACAGAACAATGCAGTGTTTTGACATTTATAGAACTCACAAAGTGATAATCCCAGTAAGTCTATCACACATCTGACACTGTACATAATTATTAAAATATTGACTATATTTCCTTTACTATATATCCTCGTGACTATTTTTAAAATTATTGTTGACATTCAATATTATTTTATATTAGTTTCAGGTGTGCAGCATAGTAATTACACATTTATATAATTTACATAGTGATCTCCCAATTAAACTAGTACACCACTGGCACTATACATAGTTGTTGCAGCATTATTGACTATATTCTCTATGCTGTACCTTACAACCCTGTGACTATTTTATAACTACCAAATTGTATTTCTTAATACCTGCACCTTTTTCATGTGCCTCCCCAAACCTCTTCCCCTCTGGCACCGGTCAGTTTATTTTCTGTATCTTTGAGTCTGCTTCTGTTTTGTTTGTTTACTTTGTTTTTTAGATTCCACATAAAAGAGATCACATGGTATTTGTCTTTGTCACCCTGACTTATTCACTTAACATGATACCCTCTATGTCCATCCATGTTGTTGCAAATGGTCAATTTCATTCTTTTTTATGGTTGAATAATATTCCATTGTATATATGTACCACCTCTTCTTTATCCAGTCATCTGTTGATGGGCATTTTGGCTATGTATCTTGGCTGATGTAAATAGCACTATGGTACACATAGGGGTGCATCTATCTTTCCAAATTAATATTTTTGGAATTCTTTGGATAAGTACCAGGAGTGGAATTGCTGGGTCATAAGGTAACTCTTATTTTTTATTTTTTTGAGGAACTTCCATACTGTTTTCCATAGTGGCTGCACCAATTTGCAATCCCACCAACAGAGCACAGGGTGTCCTTTTCTCCACATCCTCACTAACACTTGTTTTGATGATGACCATATCCTGACAGATGTGAGGTGATATTGCATTGTGGTTTTTATTTCCATTTCTATGATGATTAGTGACTTTGAACATTTTTTTCATATGTCAATTGGTCATGTGCATGTCCTCTTTGGAGAAATATCTGTTCAGGTCCTCTGCCCATTTTTAATTGTATTGTTTTTTTTTTTGGTGTTGAGCTATATGAGTTTTTATAGATTTGGGTATTAACCCCTTATCAGATGTATCATTGGTAAATATCTTCTCCCATTCTAGATTGACATTTTTTTGTTTTTGATGGTTTCTGTGTTGTGCAAAAATTTATTAGCTTGATATAGTCTCATTTATTTATTTTTTCTGTTCCCCTTGCCAATGGAGCAGTATCAGTAAAAATATTACTAAGGGTAATGTCTGAGAGTTTATTGCCTATGTTTTGTTCTAGTTTTATGGTTTTGTGTCTTACATTTAAGTCTTTAATCCATTTTGACTTTATTCTTGTATATGGTGTAAGAAGGTTGTTCAGTTTCATTTTTTCTTTTTTGCATATATCTGTCCAGTTTTCCTAGCATCACTTACTGAATAGACAGTCTTTACTCCATTTATATTCTTGCTTCCTTTGTCACAGATTAAGTGACCATATAGGCATAGATTTATTTCTGGGTTCTCTATTCTGTTTCATTGATCTATGTCTATTTTTTTTTTCCAATATCATGCTGTTTTGATTACTATGCCTTGCAGCATAGTTTGATATCAGGTAGTGTGATACCTCCAGCTCTGTTCTTTCTCAAGATAGCCGTGGCTATTTGGGGCCAGGGGTAGTCTTCCACAACTTTCATAATTTCTCCCATTGTAATTAGACCCACTGTATATATATATTTTTCTATCTCCTCTATTGTTTAGGCTATCTTAAAAATAATAATCCAGGTTTTTGAAATTTTTTGCAGAGATCAACAAGTAACACTTTTAAAATCAATTTAATTTTCTCTGTATCAGTTGTCATTCTCCAATATGACTGCTAATTCTGTCCATGGAAGTTTTGTACCATTCGTTTTCTTCAAAGAACTAACTCTTAGATTTAATAGTTCTATTTTTTCTTATTATTTCCTGCCCATATTCTTACTAATTACATAATTTCTTAACTATTTTATAGTTTTATTTCTCACTTCTTCAGTTGAATGCTTAACTGATTTACTTTCATATTTCATAAGTGAATTTTCCTTTTAACAAAAATTTACACATTTTATTATTTTAAATACACTGTTATTGTTTTGAATGAAATTGAACAATTTGTGTTTCACACGCACTTGAAAAGTAATTGTGATATAGAGTTTGACATACTGACATGAGGTCTGACAAGTTTGTGAACTTGCCACCATGTGATTATGATGGCAGCACTGTACAAACAACTCGGTAAGGCTTCATAATCTTAGTATATCAGTGCCTCACAGCTGTATTCATGTCGATGTGTGACAGTGTCTTGCTGAGTGGCATTCATTATTATCGTTGCATTTTTTTGTGTGCCGTCACTAGACTGTCCCAGTTTGAATTAGAGCAATGAACAAACATTAAATTTCTTGTTAAACTTGGCAAGAGTGAAAGTAAAACCAGGAACATTTCAGTTCAAGCTTATGGAGACAATGCCAAGAAGAAAAACAGCAGTGTACAAATGGATTAAATATTTTTCTGAGGGGAAAGAAAGTGTTGGGGAAGCCAGTAATGAGCAGTACTGATGAAAACATTGCAAAAATTCATCAGGTTGTGCATCAAAATTCTTGGTTATGAGAAGCATAGCAAACCAAGTAAACATCAATAGAGAAACAGTTAGAAAAATCTTAACTGAAAATCTTGGCATGAGAAAGGCATGTGCAAAAATGGTCCTGAAGGAGTTCACCAACAAAAAAATACAAAGGAGAGTCAAATCTTGCCAAGACCTTTTGGAGAGGAAGGACGATGTTTTGGGCCATGTTATCACTGGTGATGAAACACAGGTGTAGCAGAACAACCCTGAAACGAAGTGTCAAAGTGCACAATAGAAGTCAGCCAATTCTCCAAGACCTAGACAGTTCTGTTAATTCAAGTCGAGTCAAAACAATGTTGAGGGAAAGCCGAGATGGCTCAGTGGGTTAAGCGCTCACTTTGAAGCCTCGAGGACCGAGGATCGAATCCCGGCTCCGGCCCAGACAGACCCACATGCTGAACTGGGGTGTGCTTCCCGAACACAGTGGGGCCCCCAGTTCAGTTAAAAAAAAACACAACAATGTTGCTGAGCAGTTTTTGATATCAGAGGGATTGTTCACTATGAATTTGTACCAACTGAACAAACAGCCAAGTTGACTATTTGGAAGTGCTGAAAAGGCTGTGTGAAAAAGTTACATGAGAATGACTTGACCTTTTCACCAACAACTCATGTATGGCTCTTGCATCACGACAATGCACCAGCTCACAGGGCACTCTCTGTGAGGGAGTTTTTAGCCAGTAAACAAATAACTGTATTGGAACACCCTCCCTACTCACCTGATCTGGCCCCCAATGACTTTTTCTTTACCTGACGATGAAGGAAATATTGAAAGGAAGACATTTTGATGACATTCAGGACATCCAAGGCAATAGACGACAGCTCTGATAGTCATTCCAAAAAAAGAGCTCCAAAATTGCTTTGAAGGGTGGACTAGGCACTGGCATTGGTGCATAGCTTCCCAAGGGGAGTGCTTTTAACGTGACCATAATGATAATCAGCAATGGAGTATGTAGTACTTTTTCTAGGATGAGCTCACAAACTTAATTGTCAGACTTTGTATTTATTGAATTTTACCTTAGTAAAACCTTTGATGATTGACTTTTTCAACTTATGTGTCATGTGTAAGAGATACGAGTCTTTTTTTCCTTGTGCTTTTTCCATTTTTGTTTTAATGGTTTGTTACTTGATACAGTAAGATTCACAACAATTACATTTTCATTGTGGATTATACTCCATATGATTAAGTGTCCCCTATGTCTCATTTAATAGTTTATTCATATTTTCAGTTCACATGTGCATGGTATATTCTGCTCATTTTACTTTCAGTCTTTTAAAAATAATTTATTAGAGGATGCTGGGATGGCTCAGCAGGTTAAGCACTCGCTTTGCAGCTGTGGGGTCCAAGGATCAAATCCCAGCCCCAGCCCATGCAGACCCATATGCTGAACTGGGGTATATCCCCCAGTTTGGTTCGGCCCCCAGCTCAGGGGCCCCTGGCCTGGTTCCTGCCCTCTGTGCCCCCCCGCACCTGTATGTGGAATAAAAATATGTTAAAAACTGATGACGTACAACTATGGAGAATGATCTGGACCCTCCCCTTTATCTTGGTCACTCTCTCTGTCAAAAACAATAAAATAGGGGAAGCCGGGATGGCTCGGTGGGTTAGGTGCTCACTTTGCATCACCGGGGACTGGGGATCGAATCCCGGCCCCGGCCTGTGCGGACCCATATGCTGAGCTGGGAGTTCCCCCAGTTCAGTTCTCTCTCTGTCTCTGTCTCTGTATCTCTCTCTCTCTGTCAAAAATAAAAATAAATAAAAATATATTTAAAAAAAAAACCAAAAAACAATAAAATAAATCTTTAAAATACTTTATGTTGGTTTTAGTTATTTTTATTTTGCTCTACTACTTTTGACTGAGAGTCTTATAAACTGAATTTATCAACCAAAGGAGAGGTTTTCATTTGTTATGGGAGTACTTTCTATAAAAGCTCAAACAACACATAGATGAATAAATTTAAGTCCGTTACCTGCACAAAATATCCGTAGCTGCTGGACTGGTGATATAAGTTGCAAATGAGTGGTGAACAGATCCACAAATGCTCCAGGATAAATAATGAAGAGAAAAATCCCAAAGCCATTAAATCGAACTTGTTCCCTAAGAAATCACATAAGAAAAAAGAATTTACTATTAGTATTCCATTCATCTAATTAAAAATGTTTATTTTTAAAACTTCCTACTATACTTCAAATTCTTGCTTTAAAAACAAGTCTCAGAATAGTAAAAAAAAAAGTTATATCTACATATTACAACAGTATATAGATTTGGTCATCTGTGAAATTACATTTTGTAAAAAGGGCATTTTGAAATAGACTTACACTTTCAAAATTTTTAGAATCCAGTATGCTGATCAAATAACTTGAGATTAGTCACATAAACAAATAAATGGTTAATGTTTCTGTGAGAAACTAAATGAAAACCATTTTTATGATTTACTCTGAATTCTTTTCAGAGGACACAATAAAAAATGTAATTGAAATAAATTATCTAATTATTTATATTTGTCTTAGCTATTATAAATGAAAGTAGAGGTTTGTCTAAGTGTATTCCTACTGGATGAATGTTTAAGTAAGTACATTTAAAAACACATAATGCTCTGACTGTCCTTAGGAGGATTATTTTTTTTTAATCAAGTCATTCTCTAAAAATGGAATTACACTTACTAGCCTCTTAAGACCACCTAATTACTCTTAAGAAAATTTTTACCTAAATATATTATGCTGTTACTTAGTACTAAATATTGAAGAATGACTATAAAATTTACCTTTTTCTTGGCAGCTGGGATTTTATAAAAAAATTACCCACATTATTTCACATACTGTGAATTATTAAACTTTTAATAACAACATTTTTATATGTAAAAGTCTAAAGGCTACAATGCTAATGTGCAAACAAAGGTAAAAGATAACAAAAAAGTAGCCACCCATTTAAATCACTACATGGCACACCTGTGTAACTGTATATGCTCTGTCAAGATGAGAGTTTACGGCCAGTCAACAGACTCTTATTCATAATCAACTGGAAAGTAGTAAGTGATTAAATCTTTTCATCAAAAACCTTTTATCTGGTCCACACCCAAAGGATAAAACACATTTCCATCAGTATATGTTTTCCTTATGATAATAATTATCAGTGGAATGAAGAGGAGTATAACTATCTTCCCCATCATAATTTTATAAGTTTAGGAATCTTTAAAATGTTGGGGTATGATACTCAAGGAAGCCCCAGGTCTCATCCTCCCTTATCTTCCACTTGGGTGTCTAGACAGGCTATGATATTTCTTACTAGACCTAGAGCTTTTAGTGATTTGGCTCTAGCTAGCAGTGGCCATGAGGAGAAGCAGGTAAGTATTTCAGCTGTTAAGCCACATGGAGTACTAAGGCCAGTGGGTGGGCTTTGAGTGCAGAGGTTATCATTCTCACCCAATGAAACAGAAATATTAGATAGGTTTCAGGATTTAATGAAAATCTTAAAGCACCATCAGGCTATAACCATGACGAAAAGGATAGAGATGTGCATGGTTAATTGAGCATAGTCATCAATATGTTAACCTTCTCTGCAAAAGAGAAGGTACCTCAAAACAATAATGGTGGATATTCACTGGGGAATATCTACAGAAAGAAAAATGAACAAATGTAACAGATTTTAGTAATAAAGCCTTGTAAAGCAAAAGCTTCTTAGCATGTAGTACAAAGAAAAAGGTAAACATTACCTAATAGCTGCTATCCCATGTCCAATTTCATGTACAACACCACTAATGAGGACTGCAGCGAAGAAATAAGTCAGTTGGTTGACAGGTAAATTTATACCAGGAACCTGTTTATAGACACAATGATAAATACACACTTGGGCACCAAGAGAGACAATGTTCACTCTGTATTAAAGCTTAAACTTCCAATCTGAACATCTTATAAACTAAAAGTAATATGAGTATCAATGGTTCACATCTTCTTGTAAAGACATCAGATAGTTTTTCAAACTAGGCAATTTTTTAGCTAAGCACACCAATCTAAAAACAACAGGAAACATCAGGTTAAAAAGTTGAAATTTTAGCTTCCTGATCTGCATGTACCAAGGGAAAGAATTAGGGAGCCTGGCAAAGTGCCAGGGAATGAGAAGCATCACTGAAGGAGTAAGCAGCTAATCTATCCCCCCAGGGCTGGAAGCCTGATTTAGGAATTCACCTTAAAATTCTTAGCCTCTGCAGTCATTTCAAGGTTCCAAGTACTTATGTGAGTAATACAGGATATCCCCAACCTCCTATCAATAAATTAATTTTAGTATTCTCAAGTTATATGTGAGTTGGTAATTGAAGGTAGTGTAATAAAGTTCCTTGTTGGTGTGGGACTACTATGCTATTTCTTTTATTCCATCAGTTTCTCCAGTGTATTGGTAGTATCAAAGTGATACATAAATATTATATTAAAATTGAAATTTAATACAGAACGTAAGGCATTTGGAACATATAGACATGTTAAGGAACTATTAAATATCAGGAATTGTCTTCCAATCATGTGCTCCTCAGATGCTGTGCATATAAAAATCACTGCATTCACAAGGAAAGTGTGCTATTGTAAGGACTGCATGGTTAATTTTTTTAGATATCCAAGAATCTGCTCGTAAGATAAATAAACCCTCCCGTGTTATGTCATCTGTTAAGAAGACATTCTATAAATTAAGTTAAGTGGTGCACACCAGGCATCATTAATACCATTTACATACTGAGCATCTATTTCTCACAGTCCAGGAGTTGGGACCCTGAAGATATCCTTCTGGAGGAAATATCTTCTTTCTTTTATTAATTTAACTATAAATGTGTTTAAAGGACAACTTGAAAACTCAAAGAAAAATAGAAGCCTATATAGCCTTGCTCCCAAAACACAGAAAACACCATTCTCAATGTTTTAATATAGGTCCTTCTAGTATCTTCATGTACAATACACATTTTTAAAAAACTATACTTTTATTAAAAATATGGCTTTGAAATATTAGTATCATAGATATTTTCCCATGAGTAGTTTCTGGTTCAACATTATTTTTAATAGCTGCATTGTATTCTATGGAATAGATTGTTGTGCATTTGTTTTACAAGTTTATGCTTTTTTTTTAAGATTTACTTTTATTGTTTTTTTGAGAGACAGAGACAGAGAGAAGGGGGAGGGCCCAGAGCAGTCTCCATAGTTGACAGCGTTAGTTTTCCATATAGTTTCACTCCACAGGTGGGAGCGGGGCTGTGCAGGGCAGGAACTGGGCCGGGAGCCTCCCGCATAAGACCCAGCAAGAACTGAACTGGGAGCACACCCCAGTTCAGCATATGGGTCTCCCTGGGTCGGGGCCAGGATTCAATCCTCAGGCTCTGGGGCTGCAAAGCCAGCGCTCAACCCACTGAGCCATCCCAGCTTCCCTATGCTCTTTTTTAAAAAGATTTATTTTATTGTTTTTGACAGAGACAGAGAGAGACAGAGATGGAGAGAAACAGAGAGAAGAGAGAGGGCCCAGAACAGTCTCCACAGGTGTACGTTATCAGTTTTTGACAGTTTCATTCCACACAGGTAGGCAGTGGGCTGCACAGGGTGGGAACTGGGCTGGGAGACTCCTGCATGGGAGGTATGCCCCCTCGAGCCAGGGGTTCAACCAGGGGAGGAGAACCAAACTGGGGGCCTCCCACATGGGAAGCACATCCCAGTTCAGTACATGGGTCCGCACAGGCTGGGGCTGGGATTCCATCCTTGGTCTCCGGGGCTGCAAAGCACTGCTTAACCCACTGAGCCATCCCGGCTTCCCCAAGTTTATGCTCTTATAAATACTATAATAAACATATCTGGATACATGTACCCTAATATTTTGGGGAAATAAATTCTTAGAAAAGATTCGCTGGTTCAGGGTCCAGAGAAATATCATTTGGGTTTGACGCTCTGGGTTAATCACTAACTAGGAAGTTTGGATAATTCCGATACTGCAATTGCCTTATCATTAAAATAGAAATAACCACATTTACATAAAAGGGTAATTTTGAGGACTACATAAGATAATCCTTGTCCAATGTTTATTATGCCTCACATAGAAGTTAACAAATGCTTTTATTACACAGAATTTAAAGGACTTTGATACATATCACATTGCCCTCTACAAACTCTTTCGTTTTCTTAGTTTCTGCCATTAGTTTTGTTTGACTTCCTTGTTCTGTATTCATATAAAAAGAAATGTTTTTTTTATGTCTTCCTCATTCTGTATTCATATAAAAAGAAATATATATTTTTCTTTCAAGGTCTTTTATGATTTCATGTTTGAATTCAATTGTAATTTATTTTTGTGCACAACAGAAAAATTTCACTCTGAAGCCTCCATTAGTAACTGAAGAGGTTCAAACCATGCTGTTTAGACAGCTTTCTACATTAATTAGTAATTCCGAGTGCCCTTTACCTAGTTTTTATAATAATTATTTTTAATGTATATATAATATTTCATTGAGTGACACTCCCATAATTTAACCATTTCTCATTTACATACTATGGTTGTTTCCAATTCTTCATAATAATAAAGTGTTAGGAAAAAAGAGCTTAATGAATGTTAATTTTTTCTATATTTGGGACATTTTTATGATGCTCACTGTATAAAGCTCTTTTTATCCAGATCCTACTAAGCAATTCTTTTCAAGAACATCAATGTATCTTCCATATATCTGCTCTGTTCACATGTTGTAAGGTATGCTTCTATTCAAACCAGTAGTTTTCTTTTCTCTGACCCACCTCTAAATTTATCTCCTTAACATTAATTCTCATACGTTCCCTCTACATCACAAAGTATCCTGGTTACTTTACCTTTATGTCAAATAAATCAGTAGGCTTGATTTAATGGGACTCTGGTTCCTTCTCTTTATTTTATGGATCTAACAATGAGATAAGGTAAGAATTTGAGCATGTCACTATACCAACAGATAATAAGTCTTATTTGCTGGCAACAGTATGCCCATCTGTCTCAGCTGTGATCACACAGGGTTTTAGATGTACCAGAATACAAGTACTGATCTCTCAACAACACAGAATGCCAGGTTTTTGGGAATTAACACTGAACAAGACTGTAGGGAATTATAGAGTAAACAGAAAGTATGCTCTCTAAGCCACAAGGCTCATGTCAAGAGAGATAACATTCTTAAACATATACATAAATATGCACAGTGGATTACAGAGGATAGCTGACTGCTTAATGATTCCAAAGCATGAATCTCCTAACAGAGTCCATATTTTTGTGAACTCTATGAATAAACTGAGAAGCAAAAGGAAGAAATAATAATTTTTTCTCTGAACATTTTTCCATTCTAATCATATCAGTCAGATAGGACAATGATCATGTTTCTTCCAAACCCGCTTCTTTCTCTACTGTCTTTTCTTAGCAGACAATAATCAATTGTGTAGCCCAAGAGTTATCCTCCTAACTCTTCCTTCTCCCTCCAGCCTCACATTCAATTAATCACCAAGGCCTGAGAATTCTACTCCAAAAGATCCCTTGCATCTACCCCAATTCATTCCTCTTACCACTAGTTTAGATCTTTTTTCCTTCTAATGCAAACTATTTCTACTTCCCTCTTAGATGGTCTCCCCATCTTTGTTATAACCCTACTTTGGTTCATTTTGCACAGACTCGTTATCTATAGTTAAAAGTAGAACTTGTTAGAATGGTCCTTCATAATCCAGACTCTACCTATATCTCCCATCTTATCTCCTGCACCATATACCTTTCACCATATACCACCTAGATACAGGGAAAAGTTGCTTTATAGTTCCATGAAGAATTATTGGCCTTTTTTTAAAAAGATTTATTTTATTGTTTTTGACAGAGAGAGACAGAGAGAGACAAAGACAGAGAGAGACAGAGAGAGGGAGGGGGAAGGGCCCAGAGCAGTCTCCATAGTTGTATGTCATCAGTTTTTGACATGGTTTCGTTCCACACAGGTGAGTGTGGGCCACGCAGGGCAGGAACTGGGCTGAGGCCTCCTGCATGGGAGGCACACCCCCTCAAGCCAGGGACCAAATCCAGGGGGTGGGGAGTTTGAGAACTAAACTGGGGACCTCCCGCATGGGAAGCACACCCCAGTTCAGCATATGGGTCCGCCTGGGCCAGGGCCAGGATTTGATCCTTGGTCTCCGGGGCTGCAAAGCGAGTGCTCAACCTGCTGAGCAATCCAGGTTTCCCCTTATTAGTCTTTCTTAAGGGAGTAGAGCATTATGGCTCTGAGGTCAGTGGTAGATGAGTGATGGATTCACTATTTACTACCTGTAACCATGGCAAGTAACTTAATATCTCTGTGCCTTGGTTTTCTCATCTGCTAATTTTACCTCCATATTGCTGCAAGAATAAAATGGGCACAAAAACCTCACAATGGACTCACTACATATTAACTAGGTTTTATTATTACTATTATTATTCCCTCCACCTTTCCATGTTATATGGTTTCCTGTTTTTAAAATGCTCAACTGCCATTTCCTTTACCAAGCTCTGTGGACTCTCCTCACCCTTCCCCTAAAGCTAGGCTGACCAGAAGTACCATTTTATTTTATTATTTTAAAGATTTACTATTTTTGACAGAGACAGAGACAGAGAGAGAAGGGGGAGAGCCCAGAGCAGCCTCCATAGTTGCACGTCATTAGTTTTTTGACATAGTTTCATTCCACAGGTGGGCGCAGAGCCACGCAGGGTGGGAACTGAGCTGGGGGCCTCCCACATGGGAGGCATGCCCCCGAGAGCCAGGAGGCCAAACCAGGGACCTCCTACATGGAAGCTTGCCCTGGCAGGAACCGAACTGGGCACCCCCCAACATGGGAAGCACACCATAGTTCATTATATGGGTCCACACAGAGCGGGGCCAAGATAGGGACTCAATCCTCAGAACTTGGGGCTGCAAAGTGAGCGTTCAACCCAGAGACAACCTGGCATTCCCTGAAGTAGCATTTTAAATGGGACAGTATTATTGTTTTCTGTCCCATTTAAAATGGTACATCTGGTCAGCCTACCTAAAGGTCTCCTTACTCTTTCCCCAGTGCCAGGCATACTACAGCACACCTTTTCTCTATTCTCATGGCACCTTATACTCTATCTAACTATAGCACATCACAGCATCTCTCACTCTATACTAAATACTCCATGACTGCTAGGATTGGATTTTGTTCCACATATAAGTAGGACTCAACACATGGGCACTAGGAAAATACACTCAGTAAATGTTTGCTAAAGAAATAAATAATCTCTTCTCAGGCCTTACCTGGAAGAGAATCTTTTTAACCTCTAAGAAATAGCTATTACCATAAGAAAGATTATTTAATTATCTACAAATGACTTCTGAATATTCCCATAGTGACCCAGCATAGGAGAGACCACAAAGTGCTGAGTTAAAAAAAATATCTGCCAATAACTCTTAAAGAGAGGAAGCCAGGATAGCTTAGCAGGTTAAGAGCTCACTTTGCAGCCCCAGGGACCAAGGATCGCATCCCAGGGACTGAGGATTGAATCCTAGGCCTGGCCCGTGTGGACCCATATGCTGAGTTGGGGTATGCTTCCTATGCGGGAGGCCTCCA
>PVKE010024867.1:17500-23480 GCA_004027555.1 Craseonycteris thonglongyai
TTGATTCTCGGTCCCCAGGGCTGCAAAGTGAGCGCTTAACCCACTGAGCCATCCCGGCTTCCCTGGATTTATCAATTTTATTAATCCTTTCAAGGAACCAACTTTTGGGTTTGCTGACTTGCTCTACTCTACACTTTCTACTTCACTGATTTCTGCTTTTATCTTTATCTCCTTTCTATTTTGTTTGCTTTGATTTGCTGTTGCATTTTCTGCTTTTTGATGATCTGAGTATTTTCATTTAGCTGTACTCCATCTGGAGCTAAATTAAATATATATATTTATTTATTTATTTTTATTTTTGACAGAGAGAGAGATACAGAGACAGAGAGAGAACTGAACTGGGGGAGCTCCCAGTTCAGCATATGGTTCCGCACGGGCGGGGCAGGGATTCGATCCCTGGTCCCCAGCGCTGCAAAGTGAGCGCTTAACCCACTGAGCCATCCTGGCTTCCCCTGGAGCTCAATTAAGATCCTCTACTGCCGTACTAGAAATTCAACTACAGAACATGTTAGTCTCTGGGGTGTCCTAGAGATCCCTGTAAACCCCCTAACCATAAACACCATAAACTCCTTGAATTTTTTTTTTTTTAACGTTTTAAACTAAAGGGGTATGCCTAGGATCCTGATGCTGCAATCTTGCTGGCCAGTTTCCCACTTGGTTTGTGCATACACCATACTGGTAACTAAAGAATTCCAGTTTCCTTCCCCTAGAGGCATATCACAAAAGGATAAGGGAAAGCCTGCAGACTTTGGGGCACCCTATGACTCCCAGGACCCTTGTTTGTATTTGTGATGATGGGGGACAGAATTCTCCAGGGTTATTTTCCTGATGGAAAGCGCTCCATATTGATTTTTGCTCTTCTTTCTGTCTTTTTTTTTGTTTCTTTTAGAGATTTATTTCACTGTTTTTGACAGAGAGACAGAGCAAAGGGGGAGGGCCAAGAGCAATCTCCACAGTTGTACCTTATCAGTTCTCAACAGTTTCATTCCACAGGTGGGCAAAGGGCTGCCCAGGGCAGGAAGCAGGCTGGGGGCCTCCCACATGAGAAGCTCGCCCCAGTGGGAACCGAACTGGGGTGGGAAGCACACCCCAGTTCAGCATGTGGGTCCACAAAGGCTGGGAATGGGACTCAATCCTTGGACCCCGGGGCTGCAATGCGAGTCCTCAACCTGCTGAGCCATCCCAGCATTCCGTTTTTTGCTTTTCTATTAGTGTATAAGGTACACAGTAAAGTGCACTAGTCAGAAGCATGCAGCTCACTGAATTTTTAAATTTGTGCACCCATCCACTGCCCATATCAAGATACAGAAACTTGATTTTTAATGTATGTGAAAGCACAATGAGGCTGTCCCATTAGTTTATATAAAACCATAAAGTTTTTATACTGTCAACATTTTAAAACTCAGTAGATCAAAAAATTATGGAAACAGTTTCATTTAACAAGCATTTCTCATGATCACAATGACTAATTTAAACCAAAAAGAGAAAATGAGGCACACCACTGGTAAAGCATCCTCGCTTTCCGCCGTCCCCAACTGTAAAATGCACGATTGAAAACAGCAGTTTGCCATCTTATATGAAAAGGGGAGATGCTCAATCCGTTGTTCTCCAGCCAGTCTTCATAAGAACGCTTAAAATATACAGATGACTAAGAGAGAAAGAAAAGTTCCACATCATTTGATTGTGAAGAACAATTTATAATGTTTAAGAAAATAAAAACGTAGTATTTTCTACAGGCT
The DNA here is from genome assembly GCA_004027555.1 of Craseonycteris thonglongyai. Lineage (NCBI taxonomy): Eukaryota > Metazoa > Chordata > Mammalia > Chiroptera > Craseonycteridae > Craseonycteris > Craseonycteris thonglongyai. The sequence continues at coordinate 19,240 of PVKE010024867.1, forward strand.
AGCAAGATACCGACTGCCCAAACGCTTATAATTGTGAAGCTTTATGTTTATTCTTCGGGATATTAAAGTGAAGGTCTCAGACTAGCTGGTCTGCTGAGATTAGGGTCCATAAAATTATGGCTCATAGGCCAAATGTGGATTACAACATGTTTTTGTAATGCCTATGAGCTAAGGATGGTTTTTACATTCTTAAGGGACTATAAAACAAAAAACAAAAATATGCAAGACAGACTCTGTGGCCCAAAAAGCCTAAAGTACTCTCTGGCCCTTTACAGAGTTTGCTGCCCCACTTAGAACAACATTGTCCGAAAGAAATATAATGAGTCACACATGCCAGTCACATACGTAATTTTAAAATTTCTAGTAGCCAACTTCCGAAAAGTAAACAGATTTATTTTAACTCAAAATATCCAAGATATTATCATTTCAACATGCAATCAATATAAAATATCATTGAAAGAATTTACAGTTCTATTCATTCACTCATGCACTAAGTCTTTGAAATCCAATGTCAACTTTACACTTACAGCACATATCAATTTGGACTAGCCCCATTTCAAATGCTCGATGGCCATATGTAGTTAGTAGCTACCATACTGGACAGTACAGGTCTAGAAGCCTTGTTACCACAGGAAGAGTTCTTATGTTATAGTTTTAAAAGACCCATAACTTATCCAACAGAGGGTATAGGTTAGTTGGCATCAGTGCTTTCTATCCTCTTCTAAACAACAACCCTAAGAAATTAGGCTGACTTTGATCATGTATTATATACTGTAAGTACAAAACTTATCTAAAGCCATCTTGGTCTCAATAACTTCTCTAATATTCTTCAGGGTTGGAGGGATAGCTGCTTATACACAGCCTAACAATAGTTTTATCTTTAAGGAAGTTTGAAGTCCTTGAGTAAGGATTTTGAATAATGTAAGGCTGTTTTACAAGAGGGCTTTCTGGAAAAAATTCAGCCATCAATGCCTCTATTTTTCATATTACATATCTGGATACTTTCTAGGCATTCCTTGTATGCAATGACCCATTACCTCAGTTACAGTACTTTATCATATCAATGTCCATCCATTTGAGAAACTTATGTTTCTAGGAGCATATTTTAGCCCTATCACTGTCATAAAACATGACCTAAGACTGAACACAGGTACCCATTTGCCTTTGGATCTATAATGTTCTCAGCTCTCAATCTTTGGTGAAGTTTTTTAAACCTGCTTATTTCCTAAGACTTTGAAAAGGAGAGTGACACACCTCTCCAGCAGATGTCTACTGAGAAAATTCTAGAAGAAGCAAGGGTGGAACAGCAGACCATGTTGGAAAGAGAAAAGATGAAGGTGCAGGCTCTGAAAACTGTCTCACCATTCCTCAGGCCGACAGTCTGAGAAAAAGGTCTTTTGCTCAAGGAATAGTACTCTCTTAAGTAGCCAGGGGCTGTTACTGAAACTAAAGTGCCATTCTGATCCATCCCCTCAGATACTTGACCAGAAGCTGTGGAGGTTTGAAAAGTTCTTTTTATTTTGTATTTTTGCCAAACATACAACATGAAGAAATCACGTGGCTTTGTTTTTTCTAAACAACAAAATACTGTTTAAAGTAACAGTGGCTAGTACTGCTTATGACATGCTGAGCACTATGCCAAGTATGTGCAGAGCACCTGGGGGTCTTGTGAAGATGCAGAGTCTGATTCTGTAGGTCAGGAATGAGGATTGCAATTCTACATTTCTGACAAGCTCCCAGATGGTGCAAATGCTGCTGGTCTTTGAATCTCAGGTTGAGTAGCAAGGCTTTACGTGGATGAACTAATGTGATCCTCTCTACATCAGTAAATCCTTACTATCACCCCAATTTTTTTTAATAAATCTTTTTTTTAAGTTTTATTTATTTATTTATTGACAGAGAGAGAGAGAGTGAGAGACAGAGACAGAGACAGAGAGAGAACTGAATTGGGGGAACTCCCCAGTTCAGCATATGGGATTTGATCCTCTGTCCCTGGCGCAGCAAAGTGAGCGCTTAACCCACTGAGCAATCCCGGCTTCCCCTCACCCCAATTTTTAAGATGAAGAAACTGAGGCACGAGAGTAATTTGCCTAAAGTCACAATGACTAGAAGTGGCAGAGCCCAGCCCTCGATCTAAGGACACTTCTGCATAACCTCCTAACTTTGCAAGTTTAAATGCAACAAAGAAGCACACGTATCATTTCATTTTACTGTTGAAAACACACAATACTATAGTATTCTATTTAAACCATTATTTATAACATAGTTTTACTATTAATAATTGGGATTTTTAATAAACATTTGAGAATTTATATGGTTTTATCCCACACATAGTTACCCCCATCCTTCAATATTCGGTTCCAAAGAGTTGCTTGAACCATGTGCTAAGACAAATGTTCGTAATTTTTGCTAACCTTTCAAATAACTGGAGAATGGGCCGTGCCCCACCACCATGTGTGTGTGTGTGTGGGGGGGGGGGGGTTAATGTGAGGAAGAGGATGCAGGGTGCAAACTAACATTTGAATAATCAGAAACCAGTTATCTAAATCCTTGGGAACTCGATACAAACGCAGAATCTTAGGCCCCGCCGAAGACCTGATGAATCAGCACGTGCATTTTAACCGGAACCCGAGATGATCGTATATACTTAAAAGTTTGAGACTACTGATCTAAATCACAATTTGAGTTAGATTCATTCCAAATGCCAGCAGTCTCTACAGGGTCGTGGAGTTAAAACCAACGAGGAAAAACAAGGCTTTTCCCTGGTGGACAATCTATTTTCCTCCTTGGAACGCTGCCGTGAGATATGGCAGAACCCCCGCCCTCCCGATACCACTACCGGCGCCTCCCTCCCAGAACCCGAGGGCTGCAGGGTCTGCACCTCCCCGCAAAGAGCTTGCAGCGGTTGCGCAGGCCGCCACACCCTTCCCGTGGCCTGCCCTGCTTTAAGCCCCAACACAAGTAACGGCTGCACGGCTTCCAGCCGCCGGGGAGGCGCGAGATAGGAGAAGAGAATAGGCTTTGGGGCCTTCCTCCAGGGCCCTGGGAACCGCGGGCTGGGGCCATCAGCCCGAGGCCCTCACCTTCAGCACCAAGTCGGTCAGGTAGACGGCCATCCAGCCGCCCACCACCACCACCACCAGCGACACCGGAATCATGGCTGTGGCGGAGGCAGCGGAGTAAAGGCGAGCCCCGGAGTCCTCCTCCCTGCGAGCCGCAACTGGCCCGACAGTACGGCGCTTACAACCACAACATCTGCGCAGGAACCAGCTTGCTTCCAGCTCCTTTCTTGCAGCGGTGCTGTTTCCCTCCGGTATCTTCCGGTGGGGGACACACGGACGGTCGGACGTGTGCACACGGGAAAAGGGCGCGGGGCCTTATTTTTGTGGGGCACTCGGGCTCCGCGGTCCCGGCATCAGCTTGGGTGCAGCTACCAGTCTGCTAAGCCAGGGGTGGCCAACTTTTCTGTATATAAGATCTACTTTTTATCTTAAAAGTGTGTCGCGATCGACTTGTTGTCATACATTATATAACTGCTCTTTTACATTCCCACTCATCCTTTCAATTCGTCGCATCACTGTGTTTCGAGACAATTGTAGATCTTGAATTGCAGCAACAATGGCACTCTTGTTCTTAAAATTGTTAAAAAGTGAATCTGACATTTCCAAAAAAATGTCCTTTACAAATTCACCGTAGGAAAATGGCTTACATTGTTTTGCTAAGAGATAGCTTACTTTGAATGATGCAGTAGTTACTGCTTGTGACTTCAACCTTGGCTTTTTAAAAACGCTTTGTTGATTTGTTAATTGAGTTTTAAGATCCCTAACTTTATGTTTTCTCAGGTCAGAATTTGGTGGATAATCTGTTTGATACTTGTTATGTAAAGCTAAAAAATGTCTCTCCAGATTACCCTTTTTAGCAATGGCTACCGAGGTAAGGCATATTAAACAACAACATTTATCATTTGCCATTGTAAAAAAGTAATCGAGTTCCCATTCTTCATTGAAGTGATAAGTTTTCGATTTTTTCGGTTTACTACTCCTGTTCATGGGTGTACTAGAATGCAAAGAAATATGACAATTTAAAGAATAAATATTGAATTAAATATTTTCCTAGAAAATTCAAAAACTCATGAACTGCGGCAATTATCTCCGTTACATTGAGAGAAATAATAACAATACTGCATATTACGATCGGGGACAACAATACAAGTATATTAAAATCTAATATAGATATATTCA
>PVKE010024868.1:0-23479 GCA_004027555.1 Craseonycteris thonglongyai
GCAACAGGAAGTAGGTGGCCAAAGTGCATGAAGCAGCTGAAATGCTGACAGAGGGAGGGAACTGGTGGCTGAAGTGCGCAGTGGCCCTTGGTAAGGTAGGGCCCCAGCCAGAGCACTGCATGGCTTTGGACACAGAACCTGGCTGTTTCCCCTTGTTTTACCCCAAAGTTGCTTCAGCATCTCCCCTCCCACCCACACCCTCCCCCCGCCCCCTGCTCAGCTCAATACCTGCATTCACTTAGCTGCAGCTGGAAAGCTGCCATTACTCTGTGATGCAAATAGACCTGCACCTTTTCCAACAAACCCTACCCCACCCTTCCCATTGAAGCCAGCAGAGGGATCCACGATAACTGTGAAGCACAGGTATGGCAGCTTCTGCCTGCAGTGAGATGTCAGAGGGAAAGAATGCCATCACCCACCATATCCCCTCAAAGAGGAAGTGCACAGAGACCAAGTGACTGAGTCAAAGAGAAGCCTACCTTCTAAGAAGTTTCCCATTGTGAGAAAACTGAATAACTAAGAGAAAATATTATAAGACACTGCAGCAACACCAGCTAGGAAGTGAAGGAAAAAAAGGTCTTCACATCTACCAAGGGAAATGTCCTATGATCAGGAAGAGAAACACTCCAACAGCAATGAGTACCATAGTGAACAAAGGTGCTCAGAAGAAAAATAAAAAATCTCCAGAAAAGGAATTTGAAGATATGGAAATATGTGATCTAAAGGACACAGAATTCAAGACTGCAATTCTGAAAACACTCAAAGGCATCAAAGAAAATTGGTGGAGTACTCAGAGGTGGCTAAATGATCTCAGATAGGAAATCTGCAAACAAAAGAAATACTTTAACAAAGAAACTGAAACTATAAAAAAGAACCAAGTAGAAATTCTGGAGATAAACAATGCAATAAAAGAAATGAAAAATGAAATAGCTAGCATAGGAAGCAGAGCCGACCAAATGAAGGAAAGAATCAGTGAAATTGAAGACAGAAATTTGGAAATATCACAGAAGGAAGAAGAGAGAAACCTGAGAGTTAAAAGAAATGAAAGATCTTTACAAGAAAAATATGACTCTATTATAAAGAGTACCATAAGAATAATGGTTATTCCAGAGGGAGCAGAGGGTGGGATGGGCACAAAGAATTTGCTCAAATAGTCAATGAGAACTTCCCAAATCTATGGAGAGAACAGAAGCCTCCAATTCAAAAAGGAAACAGGACCGCTACCTACTTGAATCCTAGCATGTCTTCTCCAAGGCACATTTCACTGAAGATGTCAAAAGTCAAAGACAAAGAAAGATTCCTCAGGGCAGCCAAAAACAAAACAAAACAAAACAAACAAACAAAAACAATACCATCAACTATAAAGGAAAGCTCACCAGACTATCATTACATTTCTCAACAGAAATTCTACAATTACAAGACTGGAAGGAGTGGAATCAAGTATTTAAAATATTGAAGCAGAAAAATTACCAGCAAAGTTATTCTGGGTAGCTGATTCTTGGCTGGTAATTTCTCTGCTTCAATATTTTGAATACTTGATTCCACTACTTCCAGTCTTGTAGAATAAAGAAGGAATAAAGACCTTTTCACACATACAGAAACTGAGCACATTCTCCAGCACAAGGCTGACATTTCATGGAATACTGAAAGAGATGGTGGACCTGAAACAAAAAGTAAAAATAAATTAGGATAAACTGGGACAATAAAAACTTAAAAGGGGAGGAAGTAAATATTTAAACTTCCAAAGGAAAAAAAAAAAAAGGAGATAAGAAACATCCTTAAGAAAAGAAACCACTGCATAGATGAAACTTTCTTTTACATAAACTTCATGGTAACGACTCAAAAAGAATTTAGAACTGAGGCACATAACAAAGAGAGAGAGAGAACAGAAAACAATCATAAATGCCATCAAACTAAAATAACAAACATAAAGAAAAACAACATTAGAAAAAAAAAGAGCTACCAGAAAACAAAAGATAAAATGGCTATTGGAAATCCTAATACATCAATCATCACCATAAATGCAACTGGACTAAACTTGCCAACAAGAAGACACAGAGTAGCAAACTGAATTAAAAAACAAAACTCAACTTTATGCTGCCTCCAAGAGACACACCTCAGCCACAAGGACAAATATAGACTCTTTAAAGTGAAAGGGTAGAAAACAATATTCCAAGCAAATGGCATCCAGAGAAAAGCAGATGTAGCCATACTTATATCTGACTTCAGGATAAAAAAGATAATAAGAGACAAAGATGGACATTTTTATAATGATAAAGGGGACAATACAACAAGAAGACATGATACTTATTAATATATATGCCCCCAACTAAGAAGCACCAAAATTTACAAAGCAACTACTAACAGATCTAAAAGAAGAAACTGACAAAAACACAATTATAGTAGGGGACTTACAGCCATGAACAGATCACCCAAACAGAAAATAAACAAGAAAATATCAGCTCTAAATATTACATTATAGCAATTGGACATAATTGACATTTATAGGACAATTCATCCTACAACACATTACTATACATTCTTCTCTGGTGCACATGTAACATTCTCAAGAATAGATCGTATGCTGGGACACAAGCTAGCCTCAGCAAAATTAAGAACATTGAAATTATACCAAGTGTATTCTCTGACTATAAAGCTTTGAAATTGGAGATCAGCAGCAAGAAGAAAGCAGGAAAAAACAAATATACATGGAAATTAAAGAACATGTTATTAAAAAAATGACTGGATAAAAGACAAAATTAAAGAAGAGATTAAAAATACATAGAAATGAATGATGATGAAAACACAGCATATCAAAAGCACAGGGATGCAGTGAAAGAAGTAATAAGAGGAAAATTTATATCACTACAGGCCTATCTCAAGAAACAAGAAAAATCACAAGTAAACAACCTAATATCATATCTTCAAGAACTAGAAAAAGAACAAAAAACACCCAAAGCCAGCAGAAAGAATAAAATAATTACAATTAGATCAGAACTAAATGAAATAGAGAACAGAGAAACAAACAACAACAAAAACAATTAATGCAACAAAGAACAGGTTCTTCAAAAAATTAATAAAATTGACAAACCCCTGGCTAGGCTCACAAAGAAAAAAAGAGAAAAGCTACAAATAATACAAATTAGAAACAAAAGAGGGAAAATTATAGCTGTTACCACAGAAATACAAAGAATCATATAAGAATACTATGAAGGAGTATATACCACCAAATTTTGCAATCCAGAAGAAATGGACAAGTTTTTAGAAACATATAGTCTACCTATACTGAATTGAGAAGAACTAGAATCTAACCAGACCAATCAACAGTAAGGAAATTGAAACAATCATCCAAAACTTCCCCAAAAGCAGGAGTCCAGGACCAGATGGTCTCACTAATAAGTTTTAATAAGCATTCAAAGAGGAACTATGCTCCTCAAACTTTTCCAAAGAAATGAAGAAGAGGCAATACTTCTCAGCTCATTCTATGAGGCCAATATTACCCTAATACCAAAGTCTGGTAAGGACAACAAAAAAGAAAACTATAAACCAATATCTCTGATAAATACCAATGCAAAAATCCCAAACAAAATACTAGCAAATCCAATACAATAATGCATTAAAAAGATTATACATCACAATCAAGTGGGATTAATCCCAGGGCTACAAGGATGGTTCAACATATGCAAATCAATCAATGTAATATACCACCGAAACAAAACAAAAGGTAAAAACCATATGATTATATCAATTGATACAGAAAAAGCATTCTACAAGATACAACATCAATTCATGATCAAAACACTTAAGAAAATGGATATATAGAAGAAAAGTACCTCAATGTATAAAGTCCATATATGACAAACCCTCAGCGAATATTATACTGAATTGGAGAAAAACTGAAACCTTTTCTTCTAAAATCAGGAACAAGATAGGGATGTCCCCTGTAACCACTGCTTTTCAACATAGTACTGGAATTTCTAGACAGAGCCACCAGGCAGAAGAAAGAAATAAAAGGCATCCAAATTGGGAATGAAGAAGTTGAACTATCACTTTTTCCAGATAACATGATCCTTTATATAGAAAACCCTAAAGACTTCACCAAAAAACTATTAGAAATAATAAATAAATGCAGTAAAGTTGCAGGATACAAAATCAACGTACAAAAATCCACAATATTTTATAGACTAACAATAAAACTTCAGAAAAAGAAATGAGAAAAACAAAACCTTTTGTGATCACAACAAAAAGAATAAAATACCCAAGAATAAACTTAACAAAGAACACGAAGGACTTATGCGTTGAAAACTATAAGACACTGTTAAAAGAAACTGAAGAAAACATAAATAAATGAAAATATATTCTGTGTTCATGAATCAGAAGAATCAACATAATTAAAATGGCCATGTTACTGAAAGCAATATACAGATTTAATGCAATTCCCATCAAAATCCCACAGATATTCTTTTGAGAAATAGATTTTTAAAAAATCATTAGATTCATATAGAACCACAAAAGACCCTGAATTGACAAAGCTATTCTACAAAAATGAATAAAGCTGGAGGCATCACGTTCCCCGACTTCAGTCTGTACTAGTGTCAATAATCACAACAGCTTGGTATTGGCAGAAAAACAGACATACAGACCAATGGAACAAAATAGAAAATCTAAAAATACACACACAACTATGTGGACAGATAATTTGTGACAAAGGAGCAAAAAACATATAATGGAGAAAAGAAAGCCTCTTCAGTAAATGGTGCTGGGAAAATTGTAAAACCACATGTAAAGGAAGGAATCTGGACTGTCACCATATACCAAAATTAACTCAAAGTGAAATAAGAACCTCCACATATGACCTGAAAACAATAAACTGCATAGAAGAAAACATCGGTACTAAACTTATAGACCTTGGCTTTAGAGAGGACTTTATGAACTTGACTGCAAAGGCAAGAGAAGTAAAAGCAAAAATAAATGAATAGGACTATATTGAACTAAATAGCTTCTGTACAGGAAAAGAAACTGTCAACAAAGTAAAGAGGAAACCAACTGAATGGGAGAAAATATTTGCAAACAATGCCTCTGATAAGGGGCTACTAGCTAAAATATATAAAGAACTCAAACAACTCAACAACAAAAACAACAATCCAATTAAAAAATGGTCAGAAGTCCTTAACAGACACTATTCCCATGAAGACATACAAATGGACAACAGATATATGAAACAATGTTCAACATCACTAGCAATTGGGGAAATGCAATTTAAAACCACAATGAGATACCACCTCACACCTGTTAGAATGACTATAACCAACAAGACAAGGAGTAACAAGTGCTGGAGAGGCTGTGGACAAAAAGAAACCCTCATACACTGCTGGTGGGAATATAAATTGGTACAATGACTATGGAAGGCAGTATGAAGATTCCTCAAAAAACTAGGAATGGAATTGCCATATGACCTAGCATCCCACTTTTGGGTATTTACCCCCCAAAACTTGAAAACCTTAACTTGCAAATATATATGTACCCCAATGTTCATCGCAGCACTGTTCACAGTGGCCAAGTCATGGAAACAACCAAAGTGTCCTTTGATAGATGACTGGATAAAGAAGTTGTGGTACATTTGCACAATGGAATACTACTCAGCAATAAGAAAAGATGTGATACAGTCATTTGTGACAACATGGATGGACCTTGAAACCATCATATTATAAGAAATAAGTCAGACTGAGAAAATCAAGAAACATGTGACATCACTTATAGGTGGAATATAAAACTGAAAGAAAAACTCATGGACACAGTGAGTAGTTCAGTGGTTACCTGAGGGTAATGGGGGAGGTGGATGGGGAAGTTGGCGGGGGAGGGGAGTTGGGAGGGGGCATCATATACATGGTGATAGAAAGAGACCTGACCCTGGGTTGAGCACATAATGCAATACATAGATGATGTAATATAGAATTATACACCTGGAACTTATGTCATTTTTACCAACCAATGTCACCCCAATAAATTTAACAATTAAGAAAAATGTTTTTTAATTTAGGTGGATGTAAAGGGGGACTGTATTTCAACACGATTGCACTATAAATATTTCTCTAATGAAGTAAGCTTATTAAGCAAATTTGGTCTTTTAACATCTTATCATAAAACTTCTCACACTCCATGACACAATTTTGTTTTACAACTAACATAGCCCTCATTATCTCAACACTTAATCTAGATTTCACCTTTGACTACATACTGTTCATAACAGAAAATATTCTTTCCACAGGTGCCAAACGTCCTGGAAGACAGGATAAACACTAGAATATGAGGGCTGTCCAGCAAAAATCCAGCCATTGTTCATATAAGAATGGTTACATGGCTGGATACTTTCCAAACAGCCTTCGTATTACAAAAGTCTTGAAAGTCTAAGGGTTTTTCACTCATTTCAGAAAATAAATCTTTACCCATTCATCAGATACAGAAACGTTTTCTTTATTCCATGTATCCAACTGCCTCACAAATGTAAATTTTATGAAGGTCCACAAGTTTCTTCTGTTTCTGTGTGTGATGAGTTCCTCGTTCAGGCTGTCCTGTGTTTCTTTCCATTCCAGCGTCTTTCTTAGTAGCACCCACTTGAACTTCTCAGTGTTTCCTACACTGCACTTCCACTTGTTGATATATTCTAAGCTAGTTTCATAGGAGTTCAACTACTTAAAAAAACTTAGCCTCATTCATTTCTCCTGAATCTATGAACATTCTCAGTTGTTTTTTGACATTAATAGTTACAAACACTTCACTTTTTCTTAACTCTAAATTGTTTACAAGATTTTCAATGTTTACAGCCAATTGTATAGCCGAAATACTATCTTTTTCAATTAAACAAATGTAAGTTTGGAATGTATACACTTGATCTCTTGCATATATCAATAAAATACTTATAAAATATGACATAAGCAGTAAAAAATAAATTTGGTATAGCATACCACACAGAATATTCTGATGTAAGTGGAGAAGCTAGGATGGCTCAGTGAGCTAACCGCTCACTTTGCAGCCCCAGGGACCGAGGATCAAAACCTGGACCGGACCCATGCAGACCCATATGCTGAACTGGAGCGTGCTTCCCATGCAGAAGGCTCCCAGCTCAGTTCTCGCCCTATGTGGAATGAAATCATGTTGAAAGCTGATGACTATATCTATGGAGGACTGCTCTGGGCCCTCCCCCTTCTCTCTGTCTCTCTGTCTCTCTCTGTCTCTGTCAAAAACAATAAAATAAATCTATTTTTTTTAATATTCTAATACAGGACTGCACTGGCCAGACTGCAAAAAATCATAAACATACACCAAAAAGAAAAAAAAAAAAAGGAATGAACACCCTGACTGCTATCACAAGCCGGTATATGCTAATGTCCCCCCTGGAGAATTCTGCTATAATAAAAAAAGTAGTTAACAGCCTGTTATACTGAAATATGCACCTGCAAAGTCTGAATCAAATTGAACGTAGGGCAGAAAGAAGCTCTATGGGCAGAATGATGGCAGAAATAACAGTGAGACTCATGGTCACTGCATCCCACACTCCTAACCTGATGGAAGCAAACAGTCCTGTGAACCCATTCAGTAGTTCATGTGCATCGAGACCCTCGTGGTGCCCAAACACTGAATGGGTCTTAGTGACTGCCTTTGAATTCCCTGCCACTGCCGACAAGCAAGGGGGCAGCGTCTGATCATCGCTAGCCCAAGAAGCCTGGCCTTGGCTGGATAAAGCCAGTAGAACTTCCTCTTTCATCACACTAGTAGATTTACTGCACACATTGATTATGTAGAGCCTTGGGATAAATAAACAACCTGCCTTGTTTTTTGTTTGTTTGTTTGTTTTACAAAAAAATAAAAACAAGACAAAATTGACATTTATATTAAAATGACAGGATGGTCAGGAAATATGAAAAAAAGGTACTGTCCTGTTGAAAACGGTACATATGGTCAGTCTACCTCAAAAGCAAATTCTAATTCTATTCCCAGGTCCTGACCTCTCTTCTAAAGTCACATGGAAGCCTTACTTGATACCTGACCTGAATCCAGCCTTACCTCAAACCTACCCTGACTAACCCCAGACCAAACCATAAATCTCATTTTCACCCTGCCCCTGCTTTTGACATCCTCTGCAACCCTGTGACTTCAGCCTTGGCCTTGGGTCCATGCTTGCCTGGCTTACGTGTGTCAAGGGCCATGGCTTCATTAGTTCAGAAGGACCCTCCAGCACCTGACAGCCACCAGCCTCTGCCTGCCCTGCCCATGGGGACCTTTTAGAGAGGCCAGGGCTCTAAATGGTCTGGCTGTCCCTGCATGGATGATGGATGAGTTCTGGTGTTATCAGCACCATGGGAGGGAGTCACCAATTTTCCTGCCTGTCATTTCACCATAATTCCTAAAGCACCGTAAGCTGATTCCATTTCTCAACACCATTTGACTGTCTCTGTCCCAGGAAGCTGCCTGGAGGCCAGGACTCAGAGGGATGGCCTGAGTCTATGATTATTTTCCAGAAACTGACAGGCACACTGCTTTCACAGTCACACACCCTACTGGCCTCCTAGTCAGAGACTACGCTGGGTCCACTCCACCCTGGCCTCAGCACTTCTGGCTTGTCTGAGGCCTTGATGTCACCATGAGCATTGGAGCCATCACCTTGGAGCCTGAAGGTGGCAAGTGAGGCAAATCCCAGCAGGGCTCCTCATCAAGCTGCACCTTCAGGCCCCTGGAAGATGACAAGAACCCTAAGATCCTGAGATGTGCTCAGGAACCTGCCTGCACAGGCGGGAGGAAGACCAGCAGGGCTTGCTGTGGCCTCTCTCCTGTGACCTTCGCCCTTTGCAACTGTCACCACAGACTGAACGCGAGCTGCCTTTACTGCTGTCACAGGACCTCACGGGCAGTGGGCAAAGCTGATGGCCAGCAGCTGCATGAGCCATTGTAGAGGTGGGCACTGGGGGAAAGTGGTTCCAGAAGCAAATGAGGGTGACAGGGTGGAGGGGTGCTGGAGCCTGGCAGGATCACTCGCAGAAAACTGAAATAGTTGCAGGCACAGCCCACCCGGAAGACTGACGTTAACCGCAGACAGGGTGCTAGGGTCTCAGCCTGGGGCTCAGAGGCGGAACCCTGCCAAAAGGAGAAGGGTTTCCAGACCTGAGACCGTAGCCTGTGGGTTGTCTGATGGTGCAGCCCAATGTGCAGGGCGGGTGTTCGAGCAGCCTCTCCCATCACGACCCAGCCCACAGCCTCAGGACAGGCCCTGCCTGGGTAGACCAGGTGATGCAGCGGGCCTCAGAGAAAGGTAGGGTGCTGGCGGGAGGGTTTCATCTCAATGTAAGAAACAGCTTTCTAACCATCACAGCATCCAATTTAAAATGAAATCTGAAAAGAAGGCATCAGATCAGCCCTCGACTATCTGTGGGCTGTGAAGCCTGCCTCCTTGGTAATTAGGTAGAATGACTCCATTTTGCCACATCGGTATGGTTATTGCTCCTGGGTGGCTGCAATTAATATAAAAGCAGCTTAAGGCAGCCATCATCAAGGCATAATGAGTTTTTAAATATTAATTAATATGTTCATAACCATTCTAGGTTGAGGTGAATTTGCCATGCTGTTGGAGACGATTCCTGCTGGGGACCCAGGACTGCCCGCATCCCACCCTGTATGTCCCCTTTCCCTTGGGGGTTCTAAGGGAGCAAGAACAGACTGGAAATCAGAGCCCTGCTTTATCAACAGCTGTGTGAGGCCTAACGCCCTGGCGCAGTGCTCTGAGTGACTGGCCGGGGGCACTGGGTCCAGCTTCAGCGGAGCCTGGTACCAGCACCTCCGGAGAGCTGGAGGACAGAGCAGGCAGCCCTGGAAGAAGTGCTGAGCCCACATCTCCCAGAACATGGGACAGCAGTCATGAGCCAAGGAGAGGTGGCACAGGCCTCAGGGCTCGTGCCCCGCCTGATTCGGCGAGATGCCATGACCCTGACTGCAGGCCATCCGCACTGCAGTCCATGAAGCCTGTGAGCATGGTCTAGCTGATGCCGTAGGCTCTGACCAAGCAGGTGGGCAAAGCCCTGCTTTGGCAGAGCCAGGAAGACAGTGGTCAGAGGAAGGTCTGGCATGAGAGGGAGGAAGGGGAACAAGTAGCTTCTTCTCCCTGGTCACCCAGATTGTGTTCTCTCTTGACTTTCGGATCTGCTAAGTGGGGACATGGCTGCCTCCTTGGCATGAGATGGGGGTCACAGCGGCCCTCGATACAGTCTGTTCCGAGCTCGCTGAGGCCCCTCTGGCAACACCGGCGATAGAGCTGTGGCCCAGATGCCTCTGAATAGGTTAGAACAAGATGCTAAATAATTAATCCGATGCTGGCCTACACACTTATGCCAGAATATCACCTTCCTTTCTATTTCCCCACCTTACATTATAATGAGCCCCACTGTCCCAGCTAGTGCAACCAAGGGACGCCCGAGGAGTGCCATGGACAGCACGTGCCCGAGGCCTAAGCAGCAACAGAGAAGCCCCCAAAGTCTGGCCCTTGCATCCTTCTCCCGTCCTGAGCCCACGCACAGAATTGCCCCTCCCCAGCGTGTCCCTGCCGTCTCTGGGAGAGGGGGCTGTCCTAGAAGGCCTGGATGGCACCGAGGGTACCTCTTTATCTTTGCAGCCGAGACCAGATTTCTCTGGAGTAGATTTAAGGTTGTATGGAGGTCATTTGAGTTCTCTCATTTGTGCCATTTTCCTTAAAACTTCAAATAAAACATCAGCCACAGCCCCAAGTCCAGGCTGTTCGGAGCCGAATATGGCCGCTTTTGCAATAAGAAACATCCCCCACGTGAAATGACAGTCTGACATCTTTGTTGGCAGCCACGGTCCACAGCCTGGTGCTGGAGCGCAGGGGTGGGGAGCCAGAGGATGAGGGGCTAGTTTCAACTGCATTTCTGACCCTGTGTGACCTTGAGCAAGTAAGTTTTCTTCTGTGGGCCTCAGTTTGTCCCTTATGCATAATTAGAATGACAGTCCTGCCCTGCTTGCTTCCTATACCCATGGGGATAAACTGAGAGGATTTGTAAACCGTAGAGTGAGATGTTAAGACGAGAATGCTATGCAAGTGTGTCCCCTTCTTCTTTCCTTGCCCTTCCTGCATGCATTAATAGATCAGCCCCAAGGACAAGGGGGCATGGGTGAGGAAACACCCTGCTGGGCCCAGCCTGCACTGCCTCTGGGAACACTCACACCCTGCCCCCACCTCTGTTCTCACCTCAGGCCTCCCTCCCTCCCTAGTCCCACTCCCCTCTGCATCCCTAGATCCACTATCCTAGGGCACAGGCCTAGTGGTACTCAGTGTCCTCTGAACTCACATGCTGGAGCACAGCCCTCGGACGCTGCCCCCCAGCTCAGCATGGGCAGGGGGAGCGTTCTCTCCTAGCATCTGCCCAGGGGCAGGGAGAAAGTCCAGGTGCTGAACACCTTCTGTCCAGATGGTTTCACACTCACTGGGACAAAGGGCTGATGAGCCCTTCCAGAGCACGAGGAATGAGGAACACTGCTGGGAAAGCCCCCTGCGTCAATTGGGCCCTGACTGTTGGGGAGGGGCCGGGTGCACTGCTGGCTGGGGGCAGGCCCCTCCATGGCTGAAGCCTCGACTCCCTAATCAGAAGCCTAGCCTGGCAGGACTGGGCACAGGCTTCACGCTGAGAGAAGAGAGAGCCAGGCGCAACCTGACTGCTTCTGTTTCCGAGCTCTTCTCGCAGGAAAAAGAGCAAAGCTTCTGGGAGCTGCCCAGCCTCCAGCAGGAGGGGCACGGGACAGCAGGTTTAAGCAGCGGCTGCCACCTGCTAATTGCAACATCTGAAGCTTGAGTGGGGGCTACAGAGGCAGCTGTAAGGGTGGAAGGTGGGTCTCTTACACTTTCCCATACAACCCCTTCCCACCCTGCCCCTGCTGCATGTGCAGGGCTCTGAGGCCCTAAGAGAAGCTGGAAAGAACATTCCTGAAGGTTTCCAACTCCAAGTTTGACCCAGAGCTGGGAAGACCACTGACATTCAGTCTGGAGTAACCAACAAAGGCGGACATTAATATTCCACATGTGATTACTGACACAGAAATGGAATCAGCCCCATGAGAAACCCAATTTGTCATTTGATTTCATTTCAGTTCATTTAAATAGCCATGTGGGGTCAGTGGCTATAGTACAGGACAGTATAGGGCTAGACAGCAGTGAGGAAGATGTTGCCCACGTTATTCCCAGGGTCAATGACGTGACTATGTCCTGACTCTGTCCTCTCTACCCACCAAAGCAGGACTTTTCTTCTCCTCCACGTCCAGTCTGGGACCCCCGCCCTAGAAGCCCAGGCCCACTGGTCTGACCCTCCAGGAGCGGTCCAGGGTGGAGGCGAGGAGCACAGCCTTAGACTGGACTTCAAAGCCATCCCTTCTCTGCCACTGACCAGCGAAGCCCCAAGCTTTTCTGAACCTCGACTTCCTCATCTATAAAGTGGTAAATAATAATAATAATAAGATCCGTGTAGGGAGCCTGTGAGGATTGAGTGAGTTAATACGTGTGCAGCACTGAGGCCAGGGCCTGGGACACAGGACGTGCTCACTAAATGGTAGCTTTCGTTGCTACCCCACCACCACCTCCGTCATCACTGGCCAGCATGCAAGAAGCAACAGCTAGATACAGGAGGAAGTTCTCACAGGTCTTCTGGAGGGAGACGGCAGCTGAGTCCAAAGCTTCTCCGTGAGTAACAGAGAGTAGAGGCCAACAGGAGAGAACCCCAACACTGCTCTCCGCACTAGCAGGGAGCGGGGCAATAGCCTTGCTAACTGATGGTTTCAGACCTAACAGTGGCTAGAGGGAGGTGTGCACATGTTCAATGGGCTCTGTCAGCAGTACAGGAACAGACAGGCGTGAAGCTCGGCCCATTGTTAACAGAGGCCGGGCCATCTACCCAGAAGCTCCATGTCCACTGTGGGCCTGGCGCTCTTCCTGCCCATGGTCCTGCTGGAGAACTGGGTGGCACCGAGCCTGAATGGGGAGGAGGCTGGGGAGGGTGATGGAGTGGAGGCCTGAGCTGCTCCTTAAATGAATGGCTGGTGTGGGATCCTGCCCTGGGGCGGAAGCTGAGACACAGGGCATGGGCTCCTCTCCTGCTTAGGATGTCCAGGTTCTCCTACGAGGGCTGGTGGGAGTCCAGACAGAGGCTTGCAGACCTGTGGTGGGTGGAGAGATCTCAGGAGTGAACACGGAAGGGTCTGAGGCCTGAGGCGACATGCTTGGGAAATTTTGGAGGAAATTCCCTTGGCATGAGCGCTAAACTCCCTGCTGTGTGGTGTCATTCCTGTTGGCCCCAGTTTGGGTGTCTGGAGAGCTCGAAGCCCCTCTCCTGATCTCTGCAGGCCCCAGGAAAGAGCAACATCAGCTGTCAGGTAGACATTCTGGGCATTGGCGGCTGTCAAGGGTGAGCCACAGCCCTTGGAACTGAGTGCCCAGTGACAACCTACCATGCCAGGGGAGCACTCTGGAGAGTCAGGAGCCTGACCTAAAGGTGACTCCCAGGTAGAGGAAGCTGTTCCCGAAAGGGGAGGAGGAGCCCGCGCAGCAGGATTGCGGGAACTGAGGAGGCCTGGAGTTGGGGTGCTGGGCCACTGCTCACTGCTCCCGCCCTTACTGCCTGCCTCTCACGTCCGCACTCCACTGAGCGGGGCTGACATCAGACTCAATGCTCCCAAGTTCTGAAATGAGCTCTGCTCCAAGTAGTTATAGCTCTTCAAGTTTCCCGTCCTCTGTTTGAAGAAGTCGTCCTCTCGCCCTCCATGGCCCATCAGCTCCCTAATTAGCAGCGCCCGGCGCGATTACACATTCTCCGCAGCTCGCTGGGCCGGCCCCTAATGAGTGTTTGTGGACAGCTGGGAGCCAGGCCGCTGCCTCGCCCCTCGAGCCAGGAGTCAGGGCCCAGGAGTGCGAGCTGTCAGCTTCGTGACGGGGCTGGAGCTGGTCGCAGCCCCACGGGCCTCCAGGAGGAAAGGCCTTGAAATATAAATGAAGATGAATATTCATATTTGGTTCAATAAGTGCCAACTATTAATATACATGTCTGTCGGGAAGAGGAGGCAGCACGGAGCCAATTCTGCCCAGCATAATTGGACTCCTAATTCACAATTAGCTTTGAGCTCCAGGCCTCTTCACAGCCAGAACCAGGGCTCCAACCCACCGGAGGGAAAGGGGACCAGCCCGCAGGAAAGGCTCTGCACATTCCAGGGAGCTTCTGCCCTGAGACCCCTCCTGACGAGGAGGAGGCCAGGAGAGAAGAGAGGCCTGCAGCCTCCTCCAGGAATCCTGCAGGAATTGTGGGAACTGGGTAGGCTGACCAGACATACTGTTTGAAATGAAACAGAAAACAACAGTTCTGGCCCATTTCAAACTGTGCATATGGTCAACCTACTGACACCTTGACTGCTGCCCAGGAGGACTAGGCTAACCGGACGCCATTTGAAGGCCCCCGAGTCGCGTCTGAGCCATGCACACGGCGCCCATGTGGCCCGGCAGCTCAGAGGCTCCCACCTGGTCTGTGAGCACAGCCCCACACCAGGGAATGTCTGGAGGTGCATGGGAACAGGAGCCAGAACATTGTGGGGGTCCGCCCAATGTGGCCACTGTGCACTCTGCAGGCTGGCTTCCTGGGGCCCAGCCTCTGTGGCCAGAGGGATTCCAGTCCCCAGTCCGCAGGCTCCTGCTGCCACTCAGCCTCTCTTCCTGGCCCTTTCTTGCTTCCTCCTGCTCTGCTCAGATGCCCTTCATTGTGACACAGCTGCCACCAGGCCTTCTCCATTCCCTCGAAATCATGTGCTGCCTGCATGCCACCACTGAGCATTGCCCCACCCCGCCTATGCATTCTCATCTCAGCCACAGCTGGGAGGAGGACTTCAGGGTTTGAAACTGGGAGGACACAGCCCAGGGGGAGGGCATGCCTGAGCCCTGGGAATGAGCCCACCCCCACCCCCACCCCGCAGGGCAACTGTGTAGACCCCCTTTGAGCTAATAGCCCGTCCTGCTTCCAGTGCGCTGGTGGGGTTGGGGTACCAGGACCCCAGTGGCTCAGCTCTAGATCAGCCCCAGCCAGGGGAAGGGACTGACTGCCATCGGGTTAAAGGCCTGCCTCCGCCCTCCAGCCAGCGCCAAGCCATCAGGACTTACACAGCTCCAGTGGGGGTGGGAAATGGGCCCTCAGCCAACCCCAGAGTGCCTTCGAGGTGCTGCTAAAGAAAGCCTGGGGGTGAAGAAGGAAACGTTAGCTTGTCTGGGTACACTTCTACCTGAGCGATGGCCAGGAGCAGTGAGAGGGATGGGAGTTGTGACTGGGCCCTAGGGCAAACCCCTCCTGCTGTGACCGGGGCTCAGAGCATTGCCTCCTCTCAACAACGTGGAGGTAACCATTGTTATCTCCATTTCGCAGAAGAGAAGGCTGAGGCAGAGAAGCTAAGTAGAGGGACTAAAGAGGAAGACCAAGCACAGACAAGACCACTCACCAGTCTGATACCCCACAGTCTATAAAATGGCAGTGCCACATGGGGCCTGCAGGAGAGGGCGGGCACCCATCACAGGCAAGTGAGAGGGATTTTAAATGTTGTTTTTCCACTCTTTTTCTTCCCTTCCCTTCCTTTTAAGAACAATTTTGTCGAAAAACAATTAGGTGAGGCCAAGCAAGGTCCACGTCTGCAGCAGAGGTTGGAGGAAACCAATGTCCTAGAGCCCAGTGCAGTGTCGGAGCCTGAGCACAACTCCCCCCAGATGGATGGTCCACTGAGTGGGTCAGAGCACAGACGGGCGAGGCAGGTGCTGGGAGGCAGAGCGGTGCAGCAGGAGGAACCCGAGTACACACAAGGGGACCAACCAAATACACAGATATGTGGAGGCTGACGAGATCCATGTTTCACACTGTGGGGGAAGGGAGTTACAAACAAGGAAAGGGAGAGAACTAGAATAAACTCTGGGTTAGAACTGGAGGTAGCAATATTTACTCACAGTTTTTAAAGAATTTTTTTTGTCCATAATCTTAAAGATTTATTTTTATTGTTTTTGGACAGAGAGACAGAGAGACAGGGAGAAGGGGGAGGGCCCAGAGCAGTCTCCATAGTCAACAACTTTAGTTTTCCATATAGTTTCACTCCACAGGTGGGCGCGGGGCTGCACAGGGCAGGAACTGGGCTGGGAGCCTCCTGCATAGGCCCCGGCAAGAATTGAACTGGGGGCACACCCCAGTTCAGCATATGGGTCCACATGGGCCAGGGCCAGGATTTGACCCTCAGGCTCCGGGGCTACAAAGCGAGTGCTTAACCCACTGAGCCATCCCAGCTTCCCTACTCACAGTTTTTAATAAAGATAGTGATGAGAAATAGATGAGAGATAATAGGATAGATAGATGATAGATAGATAGATAGATAGATAGATAGACAGATAGATTATAGAGGGTAGATAGATAAACAGATAGATGATAGATAAATAGATGATAGGTAGATAATAGATAGATAATAGATAGATATAAAAGATGGCAAAAATATAGAGGTAAAGTGATCTATTGATCCACCAATCTATATTCATATATTCCTGAGCTTAGTTCACTGACAGGGCCTGGGAGCAGCAACTTACCAACAGCAAAGAGTACACCTGGCACCCAGATCTTGAATTCTAAATATAATTGTCGATTAAAATGAACCAGGGCTTCTTGGAGAAATGGCTGGTTTCTAGGCTGCAGCAGGGGAAGTATAAGATGAACCTAGGACATCTTAATGTGCCAAAAAACAAGTGTGAGCTCAAATAACATTGGAGATATATACAAGGGCTGTCTGGAAAGTTTCCAGCCATGTAACTGTTCTCGTTATATTGACAATGGTTGGATTTTTTTCTGGACAGTCCTCATATATCAGAAGGAAACAGAAGCCAGCTTGAAGGGGCTCCCGCTGGTCAAATCTGGGGCAATTTGACATCAAAATACATTATGATGGTAGAAGTTTATAACCCTTGAATAAAAATAGGAAACCATGAATCCATACTGACATAAATGAATAAATTGAAATTGTAAAGAGGAATGGGATATTTACATAATCAAAGTACCTTGCCACATACTTCTTAATTACAAAGGGAAAAGGGGTAATTTTATAGTGGAGGAACCTGATAGACACCATCTTAATCAAGTGATCGAAGTGAACTTTAGTAACAAAACAAATCAAAACCGGGCTGCCTAACTGGATGCAATGAGCAGAATCCTACATCACTTCTGTCATCTTTCTGCCCAAAATGCACAGCATGAACCAAACCTTGAGAAACACTAGAAACCCAAACTGAGGGACATTCTATCAGCTAACTGATGTGTGGTCTCAAAAGTAACATGTGAGGAGAGGCTGAGGAACTGTTCTATATTGATGGAGACAAAAGAAATATGACAACTTAATGAGACCGGTGATACAAATGCCTGGAGCCTTTTGCTATAAAGGATATTATTGGGACTATTGGTGGAACTTGAGTGGGATCTGAAAACTACATGGTAGTTATATATCACTGTTAGTTTGCTGATTTTACTGGTGGAATGGTGGTTATGTAGCAGATATCATTCTTTGTAGGAAATCCACAGTAATGCCTGGGGCAGGGGGCATTATGCAGACAACTTATTTTCAAATGGTCAGGAAAAATACCAGTTATGTATGTTGTACTTGCCACTTTTCTGTAAATCTGAGGTTAGTGCAAAATAAAAAATAACTTTTAAAAAAGTGGTGAAAGGTTTTGATTGGGCTGAGGCCAAAAGCTGGAAAAAACAAGAGTATAGTCACATGTTCTAGGGGAGGTGCTGATAGGAAAAGCCACACTTCGAAGAAAGGTTGGGAGCCAGCGTTTATCTGGGGGCAGGTGCCTGACTTCTCCCTGCAAAGTTGGAGGCCAGAGAGAAGAGAACCCAGCACTCCAGGATGGTCGGCACTGGTGGAGTTTGGCAGGGATGCTGCTAGGAGCAAGGGAAAGGTGGCAGGGCTCCAGCTTTCTTGGAAGAACCCTACCCAAGGAGACTGCCTGGCAGGGCTGGTGACTTCAGGAGCTGACTCCAATAGGGAGGGCACACAGAAGCCCAGGCGGGTGGTGAGGACACAGTGACCTGACCTGCGTGCCCTAGGCCCAGGCAGGGCAAAGTGGGAACGGAGTGTTGGAGGCTGTTCCTCCTCAACACAGCCCCTGCCTCTGGTCCCAGCCTGACCTCAGCCGCTGCTCCCATGACAGTATCTGTAATAAGCAACAATTACTGTGACATGACTGCATAACAGACCACTCTAGAATGCCACAGCTGACAGCAGCATCTCTTTTCTCACTTCCAGGTCTGGTCTGCAGGGCAGGTGGGTGACCACTTCAGGATGCAGGCTGGCTGGGTTGGCTGCAGGTCTTGGCTGGGCATAAGAGACAACAGCTCCCTGGCCATGTGCATCCCACACCATCAAAGGAGACAAGAGGCTAAGCAGAAGCACAATTCCTTGTCCCAAAGCCCCCACCCTCCTGTCACTACTATTGTCCAAAAAGGTCACAGGATGTATTCATCTCTTACTGCCATGTAACAAATTACCATAAGCTTAGCAACTTAACACCCATTTATTCGCTCACACTGTGCGCCTGGCTTGGTGTAACCGCTCTCTGCTCAGGCTGAAATTGAGGTGCCAGTGGATTGCAGTTTCACCTGGAGCTCAGGACCCAAGCGCATTCCTGCTAGCGCAGTCGTGGGGCGGCTCCCTGTGCCGATAGTCCTGCAGTCCCCGCTTCCTCGCTGGCTTCGGGCAGGGTGCTCCCAGCTTATGGAGGACACCCATATTCCTCATTATGTGGCCCTCCATCCACGAGCAACCAGCGACACCACAAACTTTCATGTCCTTCGAATCTTTCTGGCTTCCCTTTCCACTGCTCACCAGAGATATGGCTCTGCTTCTTTTTTTTTTTTTAATAAGATTTATTTTTATTGTTTTTGATACAGAGAAACAGAGAGAAGGGGGAGGGCCCAGAACAGTCTCATAGTTGCATGTCATTAGTTTTCTACATAGTTTCATTCCCCAGGTTGGGCGGGGCTGCACAGGGCAGGAACTAGGTTGGGGTCTCACCTGGTGAGAACCGAACTGGGGGCACTCCCCAGTTCAGCATATGGGTCTGCACGGGCCAGAGCTGGGATTCAATCCTCAGACCTCAGGGCTGCAAGAGGAGCACTCAACCCACTGAGCCATCCCGGCATCCCCTGCTCTGCTTTTAAAGGGCTCACCTGATTGGTGTTTCATTGATTTGAATAAGCAGGTGTCAGGAATCTGGGCAGGAGGCATCTTTAGAATTCTGTATACCACACAGGGCCAACCCCAACACCTATGGATGGGAAAACATGTACCTCCCAGAGAAAGGACAGTGAAAAATGATTGAACCACCATCACAGTGTTCCTGGAAAACCTTAGGACCCGTTTATCTATCCACCAGTCAATCTTCAGCAGTACTAGGCAGGACCCAAGGGAAGGGGAGGGCCCCAGGCCTGTTCTGAAGATGCTCCCTCTCTGATCCCTTCCCAGGATGGCCCTGTGCTTAAACCTGGTGTCTGAGCCTCACCCAGGAACCCTCCTGAACCCCCTTCCTTTGGCTCCGTCCTGTCCTGTGGATGCTTGTTCAGCCTTCATTTCACCCCACAGCTAGCCCCTTGTGGACAGTCACTGGTCCAGCCCTGACCAGGCCCCTCCCTGCCCTCAGACCTCCTAAGACACTCACCCCACGGTGGGAAAGAGGCTGAGGTCCCACCCTTTTATCCTGGCCCACAGGCCATCTGCCCACTCTGTACCTGTGCTCTCTGCTCCGCTCTCCACCCCCTTATCCCTGACTCCCACACGCCAGGCTCCTGCCCACCTCCTGGTTTTTCATCACACTGGCCCCTTGTGCCCCGGAGCTTCAGGGCTCTTCCTCTCTGACCCCTCTATCCATATCCTTCCAATCTGTCAAGGCCTCGTTTGTCTCCTAGCTTGTCCTACCTGACTACTCCCTGGGCCCTGTCTTATCTCTTCTCCAAGGATAGGTGGGGCACCCTCTGGACAGGTCCAAACAGGGTGGGGAACCCTGGCTCACTATAGCATAGTTGCATGTAAGTGTCCATGGCAGGGCATGAGCGCTCCAGAATACCAATATTTCCCCACATAACTGTCGGATGCCCTGCCCTGTATAAGGAGGTCCAGTAAGGGCAGCGGCCCCACAACCCCCCAGCAGGGCCCCCCTCTGGCATGCTCACTCAGGCTACTTTGCTTTCTCACACATTCTGGGACTCCTGTCCAAAACGGTGCAGTATCTGGGTTGTTTCCCCAAGTGTAACGTCTTTTTGGAGTCTCTCTGTGGAGACAGTCTGAAAAGAGAGGGTCAGCTAGCTCCCTGGGCTCCAGCTCCGACCATTCTCTGACCAGCAAAGGCTCAGGAACAGAGGGTCCAGTGGCTGAGGGGCTTTGAGAACAAGGTCACGTCTCAGCAAATGAAATCCAGTTGAGCTCCTTCCATCAAGTTTTTAACTGGAAAAATAGTGTGCCCATTTCTCTGTAATACACCTCTGGGCTTTTTTATTATGACTTCATTTCCCCTTGTAATATTGGAACGTCTCTATAATTGTAAAAGTGTAATAGAATCTAATAGAATTTCATTTGGCCCTGAAATGCTCCGTGCCATGGCTGCTCATTCGGAGTGAAATAATGATGTCTAATGCCCACACACGGCTCCCTGTGACCTTATTCAATCTTAAGGCTGATCAGAAAATATATTGATTCAATTATACACTGATGACAAATGAACTCAAAGAAAGAGGGAAAAAAAGGTCAGCATATATTTGAAAATGTAAATCTTAGCAATGTCTTTGGGGTTCACGCCCCAAAAAAAACCATTTCAAAATGCCATTTGTGGCTAATAGTGTGCACTTCCAGGCTCAATCAGGGAGATGCATGGGGTGGCTGGAAAGGCGTTAATGGGGCGTTGCTTCTTTAGAGCTGAGATCAGGTCCAAATTTACCCTGAGCAGCTCCTGCCACGCATGAGCTCTCCCCACAGTGCCTGTCCCCAAGTAGCCAAACCTTCCTCCCTCCCTTCCTTCCTTCCTTCCTTCCTTCCTTCCTTCCTTCCTTCCTTCCCTCCCTCCCTTCCTCCCTCTCTCCAGGGATAGGGTGAGGAGACAGGGGTGACAAGTTCATACCACTGACCACATCTGGATGGGGTGAGGGCAGGGAGGATTGTGGGTGTACTTGGGTCCAAGGTGGAGGGTGGTGGCCTTTGGGTAGGACAAGCACAGCAAGGTGAAGGAGCAACACTTAGAAGCCATGTACTGGGGACTGAGGAGCGACCAGGGGGGGCGGGGTACACCAGGAGGGCAGCATCACAGACATCAGATGAGGAGAGAGTTTGAAGGAGGAGAAATAAACCAGGCATGTCAAATACCGTGCAATTCTGAAGATGGGGATGCTGGGATAGCTCAGGGGTTGAGTGCTTGTCTGGCAATCGCGACATCCAGGGTTTGATTCCTGGCCCCAGACTGTGCAAATCCATATGCTGAACAGCTGCACAGCTGGTAACCACCAGGATCGCTCTGTGGCAAAGGTTCTTGCCTCCCATGCCGGAAGCCCCAGTTCGGTTTCCACCCTGCACAGCCCCACATCCACCTGTGTGGGGTGAAACCATGTCACCACTAACGATGTACAACTATGGAGACTGCTCTACCCCGCCCCCCTCACCTCCTCTTAAACAATAAAACGAATCTTAAAAAAAATTCTAGAAGATGAAGCTGTATAAAACTCCAAGAATTCACAGAATTTTCCCCTCCCCCCCAAAAAATTATCTATTTAGGACTATCTTACACACAGTATACAAATATTAAATGTACAGCTCAGTGTAATTTTTACAAACTTATATGTGCCTGTAACCAGATCAAGACATATATTTATATGTTTAACCATCCAAATCAAGATATAGAATATTTCCTATATCCCAGTGGCCTTTCTCATGGCTCCTCCAAGTTAATAGTCCCGCCTTCCCCAGGTAACCCCTATCCTGGCTTCTAGCCTTATTGATTACTTTTGCATCCTTTTGGACTTCACATAAATAGAATCTCAAAGTATGTACTTTTCTGCATCTGGTTTCTTTCCCTCAACATCACGTCTGTGAGATTCATCCATGTGTGGTGCATAGAGCAGTCCTTGCTTTACACAGTGGTGTGAGTGTGAAAATGACTGTGCTGTTTGAAATCATGCAAAGTGATCTCAGTAATCAATGGGGAAATGATGATCTGTGACTTCTAAAAATTGTAAATCAAAACACTAAAAACTCTTACTGTTGGTTATAAATTCATAGGGAATTAAAAAATAAGTAACACCAATATTTATTTAGCACACTGTAATTTAAAATGTCAAAAATTCAAGTGTTTTATTTCTTTGTAAAGACTTATCAAGAACAGTGGAGACAGGGCTCATCTCCTTCCTCTCACCGTGTGACTTACCGCGCAGGGCGTGTCTTCGCTGTGCCTGCTAAATTGTCCTACTGTTTTCTAAGTTTGGGTTAGTTTCCAACAGTTTGTTCTTTGTACTTTCAATGTTCTGAAACATCCCTGAAAGTTCCTTTAATGTGAAGCTTTTTGGGAGTGTCACTTTCTCTGGGACATCTTCCTCGTGCATGTGATAAGTTTGTCTTCACCAAGGTCCTGTGGCTGCACATCTAGAGTCAAACAGTGGCCACGTCAGCATTCTCACGTTCAGCTTTCTTCAGCAGCTCTGTTTATGTTTGATTTCATTTTCAATTCCCTCTTTATCAATTTTCATTTCTTTGTTGACCCACCCTTTTTTCGATTATTGGTTTTGTAGACTGTCCCATGGGTCTATAACTTGGAGACAAGGAGGTAACACAATTGCACACTTTGCTGTCTGGGCATGAAATGAACCACAGATGCCCAGTGGCCAATCACTGACAGACAGAAAAAGAAGTGACATGATTGGCCACAGGTCATGAGGTGCATCTGCTTATTTACGTAGTGACTTATAAACCAAAGAGCTAGCAGGGAAGTTTGTATTTTATGCAAATACAATTACATTTAATATAACATGGTAACTAAAATTTGAACTGTGGTTGGGAACCTAGTATTATTGACCTAAACTGTGGCAATTGAAATTCGTGCATATTAGAACCAGGTAAAAGGAAGACTGCTTGTATAAGTAGTTTGGTCTTTTTCATTGCTGTGTACTACTCCATTGTATGGATATGTCACCATTTATTTATTTTTTTTCTTTTTTCTCTTAATATTATTATATTTTATTGTTAAATTTAATGGGGTGACATTGGTTGGTAATAGTCAGACAGTTTCCCAATGAACAACTCCACATCACATCACCCATGCATCACATTATGTGCACAGCTCCCAGAATCAGGTCCCCCTCCAACCCGATATATCTGGTGCCCACTCCCCCCC
>PVKE010024869.1:0-23498 GCA_004027555.1 Craseonycteris thonglongyai
TCAGTGCATATTTATTTCTATTTTACTTTTTGACAGATAGAGAGAGAGACAGAGACAGAGACAGTTAGAGAACCGAACTGTGGGAACTCCCCAGTTCAGCACGTGGGTCCTGCCTGGGCCGGAGCCGGGATTCGATCCTCGGTCCTCATGGCCTCAAAGCGAGCGCTCAACCCGCTGAGCCGTCCCGGCTTTCCCTCATCTTCTTCTAAGTAGGAAAAAATAAAGAATATTCAAGTCAACTTTTTGCTATTTTGTTTATCTTAAGAAAGATTATGGTGCATTAAGAAAATAATACTAAGAAAATAATACAAATTTATACAACTAATGGTCATATCTTGTAGTTACTGTCACCTTGGCAAAATTAAATTTCAGATTTGTTTACAGAAGGAAACAGGCCAAGAATTCTTTCATAGCAGACATAGGCTTCATGACATTGCCTCATTAGGTAACAAGAAAAGGGTATCAAGGGTGGTGTCTGAATGCCTGGAGAGAAGTGGGCATCAGCTCTTTTCTTGTGTAAGATGGTAAACCAAATTCACGCTGATGGCTACATTCACAGAGCATACTCTAGAAGGCACTAACTTGAGCTCTTGTTTTAATCTTTACAATAGGATCCTGACAATTAGGATCCTATTATGTGGTCATTACTGTGAGCATGATTAAAATGCAAACAGAGACTCAGAGAGGTTTAAAAGTTTAGCAAAGGTTGGCAATGCTAGTGAATGATGGAATCATAAATCTGCTCTGGCTACAAAATTATGATTCTTGCCTTTGACAAGTTATTCATTTATGCTGAACTTCAATTTCTTCAACTGCCAAGAAAAATAGAAATACCTCGTTACTAATCTAACAAATACCCTGGCACACAATCTCAGGTTGTCCAGAGATAACATCATTGAAGTAACTATGAACATGACAAAGATACTGAATTGCCTCTTCCAGGAGTAGCAACAGCAGTATATTCCAACCAATTCCCTCTCTAAGGATGCACTACCTTTATAAGAGACATTAGGAGGTAGTGGTTAAGAGCACAAAGCCTCCATTTCCTCATCAGTAAAGTGGGGATGGTAATTAATATCTGGCTCATAGGGTTGTTGTGAAGAGTGAATGAGATTACACAAAAAAGTGTTCAGTTCAGAGTTTGCACATAGTAATCATTCAAAACAAATTATAAATTATTATTATTATCACACCACAAAAAAGCTATACATCAATCTTGGATTACAGTCACCAGAGGTAATGATGCCATTAAAAGCTTAAAGAATATAAAAATTCCTAAGTAATTCTCAGTTGCTCTTAAAAACAACAGTTTTCATATCCCTAATTTTTTGAGAGTGTACCAGATGGATGGTGCCCAAGAGGCTTCTTTCTGAAAACATGATTAGCCAGATTGTTTTTTTTGTGTGTGTTTGTTTGTTTGTTTTTTAGCATCAGTACATATTTGTTTGAAGGAGTGGGGATCTCTGGAGCCTGAACCTGGCAACTAGGGATGCCATAATTTGCTCCCATTCCTGTGCTTAGCCTTATCAAACTAGATATATTCACAGAGATCCCAAGAGCCCAGAACAAAGATCATTAGTTGGGTCATAGGGCTATTTCATCTAATGAAGCTTTTTTGTTTTTTTGTTTTTTTTAATTGCAAGCAAGTTAAATAGGAACAATGGGCAAGTGATTTTGTTGGAATGTATTAAGAACCAATTTAGGCTATTAAACTAGATGACCAAAGTAGAAATGTAAAATACAGCATAAAATATAATTTTGATTTTTCCAGTACTGTGAACCTCCATATGTAAATCAATTCAGCACTGACTCAAAGGACCTATTATTCAGAATTGTGTGATCATGGAGTGAAAGTGCAGATCATATTATACATGCACAGTAAACAGTGGAATTTCATGACTTTAAAATTAATAAGCAAAAGTGAAATATTTTACTATCTCCATCAAACATTCAAAAGATCATATTCCTACTCAGGTTATTTATGATTATAATGATGCTTTTTGTAAAGATCAAGTATGAGTAACCCCTCTTTAAAAAAAACTTAAGTTGTTTCCAAGGGCATAACATTTAGAAACAACATATGGTTCCTGTAGTCAAGAATAGGTTCCTTAAATTAGTCAAAGACATTCACAGAGAAATGAGTTGGAGGAAATAGGATCATGGGCAAGAGGAAAAATACTGTCATCTCTCTTGCCTCTTTTCTTCATCTTCTTTGCCTGACTGAATGTGACTTTCATTTTAAACCAAATTTTAGATGTATAAATAAAACAGGTGTTGTTAGTTTCATAATGCAAGGTTTTTTGATGCACTTATTTTTATTTTAGTTACTACTTTAAATGTTATTAAAATAGAAGAGTACACCATATCATAAAATGTGAACAGTACTTCCATTCATTCCATGAGTATACATGGGATGTCTTCTCTGTGCTGAGCACTAGGCCCTAAGGGGCTTTATCTATCCTCTATTCACTATTATAGTCTAGTTGCAGGGGAGAAGACAGACCTAACCTGGCTCCTTTCACTCTTGCACCCTCCAGTCTTTTTAGTATACAAGGAAGGTCATATTACTTACCTCCTGAAAATCCTTCAGTGGTTTCCCATGTCAGTAGAAGAGAATCCAAACTAATTACTTCATTTTATACAGTCCTGCATGATCATGCCTCTACCCCTCAAATTTCAGCTCATGCCAGGGTCAACCACCAGCCTTCTTTACCTCTCATATTTGTCTTGCTTTTTACCATTTTAGGGCTTTACATATGTCTCGTCTCTGTCTGGAATATTTACATGTACACACACACACACACACACACACACACACACACACACACACACCATAACTAGTTCCTTCTCATTCTTCAAGTTTCAACTTAAATATCAGCTCCTGGAGACACTTTCCCTGAAACTCACATGTAAAATAAGTCACTTCATGTGCTTTCCCTGATTCTCTATTTTTATAATTGCACTTATGCAATTTGTAATCATTTAATTTCCTTTTTCATTTTTAATGTATGTTTCCTTAGATATAATGTTTAAGACTTTATTTTGAAAAAATAGGGTTTTTTTTTTATTGTTAAATTTATTGGGGAGGGCACTGCAAAAGTAGTTTTAAGTTCACAGAAAAATAGGGAGGAAGATACAGAGATTTTCCATACCTCTACCCCTCCCACCACACATGCATGCACAGCTTTCTCCATTATCAGTATCTCCCAACATAGTGGTACATTGGTTACAATTGATGAAGCTACATTGACACATAATCACCCAATTTATAGTTTAAATTAGGGTTAACTCTTGGTGTTGTACATACTTGTTCATTTATCATAATATGTTTCTCCCACTAAATTATATATTAGTTGAGGGCAGTGACAATAAGCAGTGAAATAACTGGATAATAGTAGGTGTTCAAAAAGTTTTATTGAATGAATGGCTATTGAGTGAATAAAACAATCAGAAAATAATTTTAGGGTAGCATTTACACAAGCACCTGACAATTGGTTACTAATTGTTGATGTATAATCAAGGAAAGACTTGATCAAAATGGAATGGAATTCACAGTAAGATCTTTTGGTAGAAATGAAATCAGCTTGATATGTCATATGTTTCTAGGAGAATTTATTCATTGTGTTTAATGAAATGAAAGGAGAAAGAAAGATCCTTAGTGACCCCATGATGTCCTGCTCCCTCTGAATGTACAGGGTATAAATGTGGCTGTGGCTCTGTGCCTGGTAGGCAGCGCTTATTTTATATCAGGAAGAAACTGAAATTTTCCTTACGTGACTCAAGTAGTATAGTTGACTACCCAGAATGCGGGTCTCCTTCCAGTTCCTTCCAGCCCCACTGCCACCACAAAGCCTGAGACTAGCAAATCATAGACAATTAGTAGACTTATATCTATGGACATTCTCATACTTATTATTTTCTTATTTCAACCTCAAAATGATTTTTAGGTATGTGTAACATGTTGTCTCATATACTCATATAACCAGAAAAAAAGGAATTGAGGTTTTGTTTTTATACTACTATGTATTTTTTATACAACTGGAACAGTATTCATTTCCATCACTGAAAGCACCGGCTTTCAAATATTGGTGTCATTGGGAGAATTGAATGAGCTGACTCCAGTTCTGAACTACACATCCCTCTCTCTAGCATGTTGGTAAAAATTGTAGAGTGGAAGCATCTTTATACTTATCTTACAGTTCTTACATTTCAACTAAACCATTACATTACATTACATATCTAACACACTTATAAACTATATAATAGTCACAAATAATTTGCCCTACATGCTAACAAAATATTTTATTTGTCATAGTTAGAAATTTCCTGATAATCACATTTTAATTCTAATTTCTGAAAGTAAGTAAATAACACGATTATAATACTTAAAAAAAATCAATTGCGTTAACTAAGGCACTTGCTTCACACTAGGTTAGACCACATGAGAAGTTCCTTTGCATAATCTCTTCATGACTCTGCATTTAATTATTTCCAAACTAATGTAACTAACTGCTAATTTTAAATGAATTGCAGGCATGAATGTATTATTTTCCCTTTGGAGAACTTCTTGATAAAAATTGAGCTGCTTTACTATCTATTTAAATCTCATTACAGCCGTGGTTAGAAGTTTCAATAACAGCTCTCTCCAAGGATTTGAGGTTTGGTGTCTGCCTTTGTAGGAGTTGATTTGTTCTTTTTTTCATGTAAAGAATTTGGAGTTCAGTATCTTCACAAACTTAATAATTATCTTGGTATAATGCTTCTCTGTATGTATATCACATGACTGATGGAAAAATAAATCATTCATTTAACAAATATGTATTAAAAGCCTACTCTGTGCCCATTACTATTGCAGGTATGGAAGATTCAGAATCAAAGAAGAAGGGAAAACACACATGGAAACATTTCAATGCAGGGCTAGTTATAAGGGAAAGATGTACAGGGTGTGTGAATGGCACAAAGCTCTGATTAAGGGAAGTCAAGAAAGATTTCTAGAGAAGACATTTAAGCTTGGGTTGGAAATAAAAGTAAGAATATGCCTGGTGGATTAGGGTTGAAAGGTGGATAGGAAGAAATAGGGAGGATTGGGCAATCCAGGCAGAGGAAACAATAAAATAAATGTACAGGGGCATGAAACCCTACAATACAGAAGCTCAGCTTGGATGCAGCAACAAGCTTGAGAGCTAGAAGAGTCAGTTAGGCAATGATTATTTATTGGGTTATTACTAAGTGCCACTCACCCTGCTTGGTTTGGGGGATTCCAGAAGTAAATGAGACATACCTTCAAAAAGATTACAGGGTCGCCTAGAAATAGATATTAAAACAAATGATTTCAATGTTTTATGTGCTTCAGAGAAGAAATATATGATGCTAGGAAAGAATACTACTGAGTCAGAAAGGATAATAATTTTGAAATACCAACAAACATTGTTTCTCTTTCTCATTTTTCCCCATCTTTGTCTTTTGTCATAAACGCCTCCTTTTTCTTTTCCCATTTCCAAACGCAATTCAGGCAGATTGTCTCATTGCCTAAGGAGGATATTTTGACGATACTCAGGAAAGAGAGAAACTCTGTAGCTATTATCTTTGCCATCATTGGTATAATAATTGAACCCATGGAAGTGGATGATTGACCTAGAGAGGGCAAAGGGTATGGAGTGAATAAAGGGCAGTGTCTAGCCTAGAGCTATGAGAAGTGCACAAAGGAATTTGCAAAAGAGCTGACAGATAAGAGTAAAGGCAGAGAAAGAGAGAAAATAAGCAAGTTAGTTGGAAAGGTAGGCAAGGGTTAGCTCAAGAAAGACCAGGTAAATGAGTTTTGTTCAAAATAGCTCTCCCTAACAGTTCCTTAGCCACCCCTACTCTATTGCCAGAACTAGTTTATTCCTTTTGCCACTCCTCTGTGTACGTTTCAGAAATTCCCCTTATTTCTTCTTTGGTCCACACCCACTGCCTTAGGGCAGCCCTTCTTCTACCCATACTTGGGCATTCAGCAAACTACTAAAGACAATGTAGAGCCACTAAACAGTGTGTTTTCCTGACTCCATTTTTCTGTTAAATATTTTTTGTTAGTTTCACTAAAGTACAATTTTACATAAATAAAATCCACCAAGTTTAAGTGAATTATTTAATAAGTTTGGACAACTGGATACAGTAGTGTAACCACCACCACAATTATGATATAGAACTTTTCAGCCCCATGAAAGTTACAGCATGCTCCCCTTGCAGTTACTTTCTTTCCCCCACCCCCTGAAAAATGTTTAACACTTTGCTGACACTACAGTTTTTCCTTTTCTAGAATTTCATATAATGGAATAATATAGTTTGTGGTCTTTTTTGTGTGACTCCTTTCACTAACAGTAATGCTTTATAGAATCATTGATGCTGTCTATATTGTTACTTTGTTACTCTTTATTGTTAAGTAGTAGTCCATCTTATAGCTGTACCACAACTTTATTCATTCACAAGTTGATGGCATTTGATTACTTCCAGTTTGAGGCTATTATGAATAAAGTTTTATAAACATTCTCATACAAATCTTTATGAAGATAATGTGTTTATTTCTCTTGAATAAATCTCTAGGAGTGAAACTGCTATATCATATGGATATTTAACAGTAGTAGAAGTAGATATCCTTGCCTAAAAAATCTAGGGAAAAAGCATGTAGTCTCAGCTATAAGTTTTTTGTATTTGCCCTTTATCAAATTGAGAAAATTTCCTTTAATTCCTAGTTTTCTGGGAATCTATATAACGACTAGGTATTTAATCTGTCAAATGGTTTTATCTTCATCTATTGAGAAAGTCATACCATTTTTCTTTTTTGTTTCTTAATATGGTGAATTACATTTATTAAAAAAAAAACAACAACTTGATCCTGATGCATTGCATTGTCCCATTTTTCTTTTCTTCTTCCTTCTTTTCTACCTTCCCTCCCTTCCTCCCTACTTCCTTTCTCCCCTTCTTTCTTTCTTTCTTTCTTTCTTTCTTTCTTTCTTTCTTTCTCTCTCTCTCTCTCTCTCTCTCTCTCTCTCTCTCTCTCTTTCTTTCTCTCTCTCTCTCTCTCTCTCCCTCTCCCTCTCCCTCTCCTTCTCCTTCTCCCTCTCTTTTTCATCTATGTCCTTAACAAATATTGGTCTGATTTTTTCCCCCTTGTTTTTGTCACATTTTGCTATCAGAGTAATGCTAGCCTTATAAAATAAGTTGGGAACTGTTCCCTCTTCTAGTTTTGGAAGAGTTTGTGTAAAGTTTGTATTATTCCATCTTTAAATACTTGATATAATTTGCCAGTGAAGTCACCTAAGTCTGGAGCTTTCTTCATGTGCAGATTTTTAATCATAAATCTATTTTCTTCAATAAACTTTAGCTGTTCCAGTTATTTATTTCTTCTTGAGTAAGCTTTAGTATTTTGTGTCTTTCAAAGAATTTGTCTATTGCATCTATTTTTTTTAAGATTTATTTTATTGTTATTGATAGACAGAGAGACAGAGAAAAGGGGAGGGCCCAGAGCAGTCTCCATAGTTCCACGTCATCAGTTTTTCAACTTGATTTGGTTCTACACAGGTGGGCCGGGCCGTGCAGGGCAGAAACCAGGCTGGGGGCCTCCCGCATGGGAGGCAAGCCACCACAAGCTGGGCGCTGAACCAGGGGACCTCCCACACATGGGAAGATCACCCCAGAGAGAAATAAACTGGGGACCTCCCACATG
This sequence comes from Craseonycteris thonglongyai, assembly GCA_004027555.1. Taxonomy (NCBI): domain Eukaryota; kingdom Metazoa; phylum Chordata; class Mammalia; order Chiroptera; family Craseonycteridae; genus Craseonycteris; species Craseonycteris thonglongyai. Next base: position 7,706 of record PVKE010024869.1, read on the forward strand.
GGAAGCACACCCCAGTTCAGCACATGGGTCCAGATGGGCCTGGACCAGGATTCGATCCTTGGTCCCCAGGGCTGCAAAGCAATCGCTTAACCTGTTGAGGCATCGCAGCTTCCCTATTGCACCTATTAATAAGTTCCCTAATTGGTAGTCATAAAGTTGTTCATAGGTACTTATACTTTTAATATAGGTAGGATCTGTAGTAATATTCATTTTTGTAGTCCTGATATCATTAGTTTGTGGATTCTGTCTGCTTCTTGATCAGCCTGAATAAAGGTTAATTAAATTTTTTCATTTTTTCAAAGAATCAGTTTTTTGTTTCATTGAATTCTACACTTGATCTTAGCCAAATGCCTGAGAAGCAACGTTTCATTGATTTTTAAATTGTTTTTCCATCTGATTAATTTATACTATGCATTTTACTATTTCTTTTCTTCTATTTGCTTTGGTTTAAATCTGCTCTTCTCTTGGTAGTTTCTTAATGTGAAAGCTTAGATCATTTAGATCTTTCCTCATGTCTAATATGAACATTTAATGCTAGAAATTTCCTTCTAAATACAACTTGCACTGTGTCCCATTAATTTTGATATGTTGTGTGTTCATTTTTATTCAGTAAAAAATATATACTTATTCTCTTGTGACTTCCTCTTTGATATTTATAAGTGTGTTGTGTAATTTCCAGGTATTTGAGAATTGCCTGTGCTATAAACAATACATTGCTTCTGTTTTTACTTTAAACAGTCAATTATTTGTTGAAGCAATTTAAAATGGTGAAATTCCTTCTATATTTACCTTCATTTTTACTATTTCTGGAGATACTCATTTCTTTGCATAGACCTAAGTTTCTACATAGAATCATTTTCTTCCTGCATAAAGAATTTCCCAGAACATTTCTTGTAGTATGTATCTTAGTAATAATTTCATTCAGCTTTCATTTATATAAAAAAGAGTCTTTATTTTGTTTTTCATTTTAGAAGTTCTTTTTTTATGGGTAAAATATTCTAAGTTAAGAATTTTTCTTCAATACTTTAAAGATGTCACTCCATTGTCTTCTGGCTTGCATAGTTTCTGATACAAAATCTGCTTTAATTATCATCTCTATTCCTTTGAGTGTTATGTGTGCTTTTTTTTATAGATACCCTCAAAATTGTTTATTTTTGGTTTTGCACACTGTGAACATGATGTGTGTAGAGGTTCATTTTTTTTTTTTTTTATACTTTGGAATTTTTTTGTATACTCTGAGGTTCTTGCATCTTTATTTGTCTTATTTACCTAATTTTGGCAATTATCTTTTCCAAAATGTAATTTGTCCCATTATTCCTCTCTCCTGCTTTTGCAATGCTAATCACAGGTATGCTAAACCATTTTTATATTGTTTCACAGCTCTTGGATACTCTATATTCTTTCCATGCTTTTTCTTCTTTGTGTTTTAGTCTGGATAATTTTTATTCAACTATTTTATGTTCACTGATTATTTTCTGTGTTAAGTCAAGTGAGGAGCACATTGAAGGTATTCTTCATGCCTGGTTTCTTCTTGTTTGTTTGTTTTTTTGTTGTTGTTTTTTATATCATTTTAAAGATTTATTTTTATTGTTTTTGACAGAGAGAGCGCACGCGCGCGCGCGCGCGCGCGCGCGCGAGAGAGAGAGAGAGAGAGAGAGAGAGAGAGAGAGAGAGAGAGAGAGAGAGAGAGAGAGAGAGAGAGAGAGAGAGAGAGAAGGGGGAGGGCCCAGAGCAGTCTCCATAGTTGCATGTCATTGATTTTCTACATAGTTTCCTTCCACAGGTGGACAGAGCAGGAACCAGGCTGGGACCTTCTGCATGGAGCTAGCCCTGGTGAAAACTGAATTGAGGGCACACCCCAGTTCAGCACATGGGTCCACAAGGGCCAGGGCTGGGATTTGATTCTTGGTCCTTTGGGCAGCAAGACGAGTGCTCAACCTTCTGAGCCATCCTGGCATCCCCTTTTATTCCTTGCATTTTATTGGACACGGTCTTATGATTTTCATTTCTCTACTAAAATTCTCCATGGGTTCATGTATGTTGTCCACCTTTTCAAGTAGAACCTTTAACATTTTAAAAATAGTTATTTTTAATTACCTGCATGAGTCTGTTCATTCCTTTGTCTGTTAGCAACGAATTTCCTTTTCTTACCTTTCTATGTGTCTGATAATTATAATTGAACACAAGACATTGTATGTAGAACAATAGAAACTGAGGTAGATACTATTTATATATGGAAGTATGTACATCTCATTTTCTAGTAGACCATTGAGTTTTGGGTCTTGAATCAGTCTAGTCAGAAGGTGAACTGGGTTTATTGTTGTTGTTGTTGTTGTTTCTATGATTAAAGTTCTTCACTGTTTTTAGTTTCCTCTAGCCTTACCTTGTGGTTAGGATTGAGAACTTTTTTTTTTTCAGTGTTCCTAATCTGCCTTCAGTTGCAGACTTCCCTGTGCAGTTTAGGCCACATTGGAAATCTTTTTCTCTAACCTTCTTCATCTGTGGCAGTCTGCGATTGTTCAGTATCCAGTACTTGCTATCTGAGAAGGGGGTGAGAGGTCTCCGTGTTGTCCTGGTCCCGCTCAGTCTCACTGACACTCTGTGTGTCTAGGTCTTTGTGGTAGAGATTTCTCAGGATCCTTTCCCTCCACCCCATGACAGCCAAACTCTACTTTATATTCTTATTGAGTCTTGTTCAGGAGTTCTGGACACTCCTGCTCCTCCCCCAGCAATAGGAGACCTCTATGGTATTGATTCACGTAGGAACAGTGTCTAGGACAGTTTCTGCTTCTCTCTTTTAAGTAGAAGGTATTTTTCTTTTATCCATCACCAACCACAGTAGTACTTCAAATGTGTCCTGTGAGTATTAAGATTTGCTACTTCTACCTTTATAATGTAAGATCTATTTCATAGGAATAAGGGGTCTAGGGGGTACTTCATTCCTTTTTCACATTAGCACTCAATCTTTTCAGTGACCCTACGCCACTGAAGGCAGGTCTTTCTGATCTCCTGTTTTCCCACAGTCTTTTAGTAAGCACACAATGGAAACCCATGGATATGTGTTTGTGAGTAGGTGCTAGGTTGAGCAGACATACTGTTTTAAATGGAACAGAAAACAATGGCTCTGTCCCATTTCAAATGGTATGTATGGTCAGCCTAATAGGTGCAGACTCCCTTTGTGTTTGTGACTCCCAAGTATTTATATTCTCATGCTAGCCCACACTCGGCCTTTCTTAAAAAAGAAAGAAAGAAAAATCCATTTTTGATACTTTTAGCTAAGTTTTAACATGATTTTATGGCATATATTGTCTCTCTTTCCCATGCTATGTCATAGACAAACTAATGCTCACATTCTCTCTCTCCTTGGAGAGGTCTGTTTTTGGATTGCAGACCTATAGATGTCTTATAATCTTAGACCTCTGATGGGTTCAAGAAAATTTGTAACTTTGTAATTAATTTTTACAAGCTATGAGGGTGGGCTAATAAACTTTGCCTCTGCTGTAATATTTCTTGTTACATTAGATATAGCTGGATATAACCAGTTCTGTGTAATCACATGGTATATCACCTCCAACGTTCTTGACCTTGCACACATACTGATGCTTACACTTTTCACCCAGCACACATTGAAACAGAAGAGTATTTAGTTTTTGGTTTAAACAGCATGCTCTTATCAAATTCTTAACAGCAGAAAAAGTTCTTCCAGTTGAAATTCTCAGACAAATGCAAGCCATTTATGATGATTGGTGTGTTGATGTAAGTATAGTAAGATACTGGGTAAAGTGGTTCATCCATGATGAAGTGGTAAAGTCTGTAATGAGGAAATGGTTTCAAATACAAACACTAATTTTTTTTAAGGGCAAATTTCAAAAACTAGTGCAGCATTGGTGGAAGTATATTGAAGTATGTGGTGATTTTGTAGAAAAATAATTATACAGCTTTGAAAATAAATAATGTAGGTATATTTCTTTTTTATTTCATTAAAATATGTTTTCCTGTTCATTTTCTATTTAAGTGGAGGCAAAAATTTATTAGTCCACCCTCATATTTCTAATTGTTATGGTAGAAACAGCACTCTTTCTAGCTTTTTACATCCTAAGAGAGTGCAGAAGTTTTCTTCATTTTAAAAAGATATTTTCTTGGGGAACCTGGGATGGCTCAGCGGGTTGAGTGCTCACTTTGCAGCCCCAGAGACCGAAAGCTGAATCCTGGCTCTCGCCCAGGCAGACCCATATGCTGAACTGGGGAGTGCCCCCAGTTCAGTTCTTGCTGGGTCCCACAGGGGAGGCTCCTGGCCCAGTTCCTGCCCTGCGCAGCCCCGTGCCCGCCTGTGGAGTGAAACTATATGGAAAGTAATGCTGTTAACTATGGAGACTGCTCTGGGCCCTCCCACTTCTCTCTGTCTCTCTCTGTCAAAAAACAATAAAAATAAATCTTAAAAAAAAAAGATATTTTCTTCTGGTTATAAAAATATAGTTTAACTTTTTTTTTTTTTTTTTTGGTTTTATTTTTTTAATGAAATTTCTCCATTATCTTCTAGTCTGCATGATTTCTGATGAGAAGTCTGTTCCAATTTTTGTCTTTACTCCTCAGATCACAATGTGTTCTTTATCCCTGGATGCTTTTAAGATAGTTTTTTATCACTGATTTTTAGTAATTTAAGAGTGATTAGTCTTGATTTGCTTTTCTTCATATTTTTGCTGATTGAGGCTCATTAAGATCTAGGGATATATCATTTTTCTAAGATTTGGAGAAATTGTAGACGTTGTTTTATAAAATGTATTTTCTGTTTTCCCTCTCTTCCTGATTCATCAATTACACATATATTATTAGACTATTTGATATTATCCCACAGCTGACTAGTCTTATTTTTTTTTAACTTTTTTTTTCCTTATTTCATTTGAATAGTTTTTATTGCTGTGTCATCAACTTCACTAATCTTTTTTCTGCAGTGTGTAATATACTATTAATTTAATTCAGTCATTTTTTGTCAAATTATGTATTTTCATATCTAATAATTCAACTTGCTTTTTTAATACCTTCCATTTTTCTCATCTTCATGTTTTCCTCTACCTTCTTGAACATGTGGAATATATCTATAATAGCTCTTTTAATATCTTGATCAGCTAATTCTACTGTCATTTCTAGGACTGTATTTATTGATTGATTCTTTTCCTGGTTATTGGTTGTATTTTCTTGCTTCTTTGTATTCCTGGATATGTTAGGTTGAATACTAAAAGTATTAACTTTTACATTGTTAGATGCTGGATTTTGTAGTACTTACTTAAATAGTTAGGCTTTGTTGCTTAGAAACAGTTTGACCCTTTTGAGATTTGCTTTTAAGCCTTGTGAAGCAGATTGAGAATAACCATTAGGCTAACATGTCTTCATTACTGAGATGCTAACCTTCTGAGGACTTTAGTTAATGCCCATGTAGCAAGTAGGAGATTGTTTCACTGTGGTTATTTGGAAGACAAACTATTGCTTGCTTGTGTGAACTTAAAAATAGTCTACTTCCTGAAAGCTTTTTTTTTCTTCAGCCTTAGGCAGTCTTTTCCATACATTCACAGATCAGTACTCAGCCTCAAGACTTGTGAGGAACCCTTTTGGAAGATCTATGAATCTACCCTCTCCCCTAAAGCATTTTCCTCTTCGGTATTATACTTCACAAACTCTAGTTACCTTTATCACCCTAAACTTCAAACTGCCTCTTCAATTGAGCAGTACTGCCAGGCTTTGTTTTTGTTCTCTCTCATTTGACTATGGCCTAGGAATTCTTTCCTGGCAGTAAATTGGGGCAAAGAATTCCCTTTATTAGTTTCCTCTCTTATCACGATCAAATGTTCAGTATTGCCTATCATCTAAATGTCCAATTCTTTTTTGCTCTTGGTTTCTAATTGCTTAAAATAGGAAAATAAACAGGCTTTCTTTTACTCTATCATATCTAGAATGAACGTAGCCAACTCAAAGGTTTTAAGGTATAGAGAACATGGTGAAACTTGTGGTTAAGTCACTCTGATGGGCAAATAAAGTATTAATTGGAGGAGAGTGAGACTAGAAACCAAAATCAGGTTAAGTACTGATAGTCAAAGCGACAGACAGCAGAGCATACATTCTTAGCAGTAAACATTGGCATGGATAAGAAGTGAAGGATACAATAAATATTTAGAGCAATGGGATCTAGTGACTGAATCTGGGAAGATCAAATGAAATAATAAACATAAAATCATTTTCAAACATCAATTTAAACATTTATTGAATAACTACTGTATGCACAGCACTGTGGTACGTTAACAGACTACAAATATAAATAATAGTATTTGGGCTAAAAGAGTTAATAGACTTATAAAACAATACAGGGACTACCATAATGAAAGTACAAACAAGGTGCTGAATTACATAAATAATGGAGCAATAACAGCTGAGGGGAATCAAAGAAGCCCTTTAAAGGAGATCATATTTGAGATAGTTCTTGAAAGCTTTTTAGGCAGATAGAGAGGAAAAGGTCATTGTAGGCAAAGAATAGTAAAAGCATAGTGATTTCCAAGAACAAAAACAGTTTCACTGTGAATGAAGTACCGGGTACCGTATATAATATGTTGGATATTCAAGGTATATAAATATCAAAATGTAATATTACAAAAGCAAGATATTATTGTTGCATCTCCAAGGATTGTCTCTCTAGATATATACATAAATTGTGTGAAATGTATAAATAAGTTTTGTTGATGCCATGGCACTCAAAGTAGATTCTGTGTCATAAATTACATAGAACAGAAGAAATCAATATTTTTTTCTACTTCCTTCCAATTCAGGATACAACAAATGCAATTACTTAAAATGTCTGCATTCATGTACCAAGATAATATTAAAACATTCCATGCACCTTAAAAGAAACCAAAATAAATATTTGAAATGGCTCTAATAAATAAAGAAAATGTTATAGAGAGTTCATTTTTTAAAAGGCCTCTTTATGTAGGTGAATTCCATTGGCATTCATTGCTACATATCAAGATAACGTTCTTCTATTATTTGCACGTGTATCCCTAAGAAACATATAGAGTTCCTTCTGGATATTTTAGTTTTAAGCATTCTCTTGTTAACTTTGTTTTAATCTACCTGTTTAGCATTTGGAATTCTCATCTTCTAGTGAGCCTGTTGTTCTCCATTTAAGACTCTTCTTTAATCCTCTCCAGAAAATAATCTCCAATCTGTTGCTAGATGGTTAGTCATCTGCAGTGTGAAGTGGTGAAGGTGTTTGTGGGTGTAACGCTTTTCAAACAGACTTTCAGCCAAGTCTATTATTGCCCAGCATTTATCCCCTCTGTCAGAGGTGCCAGGCACCAATTCCTGAACCTTTGAGGTGGGGGTGGGAATGGGATTCTGCATTGTAAAGCAGGCTGCTTCTTGACTTCTCCCCACTGCAGCCTCAGCTCTCCTGGGTCTGCTAAATTAGTTGCCATATATATTTCCTCTTTTCAGCTTCCTGTATTCTAGTAATATTGTTTTACTCTTGTTCTTTGTCCTTGTGGGTTTATGCCTTATGTTTAAAAATCCATTTACAATCACTGTAGTGGTCTTCAAGAGGGACCTGAAAAATAAATGTGTTCAATATTTCCTCTTTAACTAGAAGTCCTTCAGCTCATTCTTTTTAAAATATTTCTGTCTGTGTCCACATAACTCAGTTGTACAATAAAACATATATACACTTTATAAATATCTACTATTGCATTGCTCAATTTAAATAATTTTTTCTTCTTATAGATAATGGTTTGTGATTATAAAGATTAGAAAACCTCTGCCTTGCCTGACCTCTAAATGATGAAGTGAGTCCCTAGGGCTCAGATCTTGGCATTTTTCTATTTTGGTATTATACTTCTCCAGGGGATCTCACCTAGTCCCAATGTGAATGACTCCAGAATGTATACCCTTAGCCCTGTATACCTTTGCATTCAACTCCAGGTACCCAGATATTCACTTGATATCTTCACATGGATGTCTAATAGATAGCTAAAATTTAGCCTCCAAATCAGAATTGTCAAAACTCCACACCCTCCACAAACTGCACCTTGCTCAGGCCACCTCCGTTATACAATAAAAAATTTGTATTGGGGAAGCCGGGATGGCTCAGTGGGTTAAGCGCTCACTTTGCAGCGCCGGGGACCAGGGATCGAATCCCGACCCAGTGCAGAACCATATGCTGAACTGGGAGCTCCCCCAGTTCAGTTCTCTCTCTGTCTCTGTCTCTGTATCTCTCTCTCTCTCTGTCAAAAATAAAAATAAATAAATAAAAATATATTTTAAAATTTGTATTGAATATCTACATGGTTTCAAAGCCAGAGGATACAACACTAAACCAAACCAAAAAGACTGCTGCCATGCAGGTTGTTTTCAGAGGCATAGGGAGAGAACAACAAAATATATACTGTTAAATTAAATATATATCTGTGTTTATATTTTTTTACATTTATCTAGTTTAAGTGCTATTGAGAAAAATATAGCTATGTAAGAGAAATGAATAGTCATGTGTATGTGTGTATACACGTGTGCATTTTCTTCTTTCCAACTTCCCAAATTTTGTCACGAGTGTCTCTTGTTTTACTCTTTTTCTTTTTGAATGCACAGGCTCGAAATACATTCATTAACTTCCATTTAGTGGAGTTTGAGGAGAGTGTTGAGGAAAATACAGGTGTTCAATCCTTCATCTTCACCTAGAAGTTGAAAAGTATTAAGGGAATATCTTTATGAGAAAATGATATTCAAGCAGAAACCTGAAAGAAGTAAGGAAGTAAGCCATGTAGCTATCTAAAAGAAGAGCATTCCAGATGGAGGGAGCTGCAAGTGAGAAAAGTTCCTAAACTAGGAGTATGCTTAATGTGTTCAAGGAAACAGCGAGGAGTCTAGTGTTGCTGATGTGGAATTGTGAGGTGAGATACAAAGGGAAGACTGTTAGAAAAAGAAGAGAGGTGGCAAGGGGCCTGATCATTTATTGGAGGTGATAATAAGAATTATGATTTTTTATTCAGAATGAAATGGGAAGGCCTTGGAAGACATTATTAAAATTATGTTTTAAATAATCACCCTGGCTTCTGTATAATATCCTGTGGGGAGATGAAAGCAGAAGCAGAGACACCAATTAGGAATGTATAGGCGAGAGATGATGATGACCTGACCTATAATTGTGGCAATAGATGTGATGAGAAGTGGTAGGTTTCTGTATGCTTTGAAATTATAGCCAACAGAATTTTACTTATGGATTGGGCAACAGAAGAGTCAAGTACATTCCAAATTTTTTACTTCAATAAACGAAGTTATGGTGTTACTGAACTAATGAAGTCATAGGTGGAACAGATATTTAGGGGATGGGCAGGGGAACCAGGAGCTCAGCTAGACATGATAAATTTGAGATAACTGTTAAACAACCAAATGGTTATGTCAAGTGGCTGCTTGGTATAAATCTGGGGTTTGAGGGAGCAGTCAAGTAGGAGATACTAGTTAGAGCTCATTGGTGTATGAATAGTATTTATATCCACAAGGCTTGATTAGACAACAAGGAATTGACTATAGATAGAAAAGGTAAAGAGGTCCAGTGACTGAGATTTGGGAAGGTTCCAACATTTACTGATTGGGAAGATAAGGAAGAACTCACTGAGGAAACTGGGGAAAGAATTGCTGGTGCGTTAGGAAAGCAAAGAAAGGATGGCGCTTAGAGGAAAAGTGAAGAAAATGTTTCAAGTTTGAAGTCATAAAGACAGACTAGTTAGTTTGGGCACGTGATTGTTCTTCATCCATGTTTCATTGCTCAGGTATAAATGAGTAGTCATTGGAGATTTAGATTTGACCAGGTTTGAGGTATTGCCAGATAATTTTAATGAGGCAGCTCAAGGAAGCTGAAGGTTGGTGATGTGGCGATTATAGTGATGGACCATCTCAACCAATGTACTCTCAATTGCTTGTTTGCTTTACCTAAAAACCTAGGAATTATCTTCAATTCCTCCCTTTCTTCATTCCCCACACCATCCCATTAGCAGAACCTATTGTTACCTCCAACATATACCTGGAATCTATCACCTTTTCTCAATCCATGGCACCAGTTTGGCCTAGTCACTCACTTCTTGGTGGCAGTGTATTGGCTGTCTAACTGGTCCCCCTACCTTAATTCTTACTATCCAGCAATTGGGCCTCCACATAGCAGTCAAAGTTAGCTTCCAGCATCTTAATCAAAGTATACTTGTATAGTCCTTACTTTAAATTTCAGTGGCTTCTCACTAGACTTGATGTTTTAATCCAAATGGTCACCAACAAGGCCTTCGCTCCGCTGTTCACTTATTCCAACCTAGTACTACTTTCTCTAGTACTTCTTTCTCTGATGAACACTTTAGTCCAGCCACATTGGCCTCTTACCAGAATCTCAAACATGCAAACACTTTTTGTCTCAGACTGATGAAATTCTCTCTCCTGCCTAGTGTGCTCTTCCTCCTGGCTCTTTCATAAGTAACTTTTACTCATTCTTCAAGTCTCAGATCAAATTGTAATTTCCTCAGAGAAGACTTCCCTGAGCTTAGTATTTAAAGCATTTTTACCTTTGTACTTTCTCACATCACTTCATTTTCTTTTTTAGCATTACACATTTTGAAGTTAGTTTTATTTATTTATTCACCTCCATACTCCAACATCCATGAGGACAGATACTTTGTCTCTTTCCTTCTCCATACAAGTCCTGGAGCAAAGGTTCTCAAACTTATTTATCTCAGAAAATTTACTCTTAAAAGTCATTCAGGATCCCAAGGAACTTTTGTATATGTGAGTTATATCTATTACTATCTACTATTAGAAATTAAAACTTATAACTTTTGAAAATATTTATATATCCTGTTATTCAAACACAATAATAATAAATTGATTACATGCTAACATAAATAACAATTTTATAAAAAATAATTTTATTTTATAAAACAAAAAATAGTGAGAATGATATTCTTCATTTTTGCAAATATCATTAATATAAAATTTAATTGAAGACATCTGGATTCTCATTTCTGCTTCAGCATTCAACCTGTTGTGATACATTTTTTTTGGTTGAAATATATGAAAATCTGTCCTTACAGTGACAAGTAGTTGGAAAGAAAACAATATTTTATATACTTTCAGGTAATATATCTTCTTTGATGTTATACTAAAACTCAAAAAGGCTTTCTTAAAGGCTAATTGAAACCTGGAATCTTAAACCCTATCAATTAAGTTCTTCACTGTGCATTAAAATTCATTGGTCTACTTTAAAATTTGAATGAATTTTTTGTCTATGCCTAATTTTATAACCTCTTGTACTGGCCATTAGGTAACTAGTTTATGCACATTTTATCAAATGTTGACACAATTTATTATACAATACAAAAATATCACATTCATTCTGATCTTATCAGAAAAGTCTTTAAGTATTGGGAATTTTCCACTATTCTAATTTTCATTTGGAACCTTCCTTTTTTTTTTTTTAAGATTTATTTTATTGATTTTTGACAGAGAGAAACAGAGACAGAGAGAGACAGAGAGAAGGGGGAGGGCCCAGAGCAGTCTCCATAGTTGACATTAGTTTTTCCATATCGTTTCACTCCACAGGTGGGCACAGGGCTGCGCAGGGCAGGAACTGGGTCGGGAGCCTCCCACATAGGTCCCGGCAAGAACTGAACTGGGGGCACAGCCCAGTTCAGCATGTGGGTCCGCATGGGCCGGGGCCGGGATTCGATCCTCGATCGCCGGGGCTTCAAAGCTAGCGCTTAACCCACTGAGCCATCCCAGCTTTCCCAAGGAAGCTTTCATTTTTATTTGGCACCAACTATTGTTTCTTTTGAAATGAAATACTAATTTTTTTCATTTTGAGAAAATATTTATCAGATACCTAAGCCTGATAATCATGGTTTGTCGGTTAGTCATTCTTTCAATGAGTAATGATGTTCCGTGAAAAAAAAAAAAAAAAAAATGTGGTTAATTCAGCTTTCAAGTCATGGCAAATGTGCTTTTCCTCAAGATAAGTGTATTGTTATATGCATACTTTCTATTTTATGGCAAAATATTAAAAGGACATTGAAGCATTAGATTTAATAAAAATTAATAGTTATATTGCCTCAGCAAGGAGATTCTTAATACATAAAACTGGTGTTACCATTTTTACTACCAGTGCTTATCAGTGAAGAACACCATGTTTATTGGTACAGTTTGATGCTATGGCCCTGACTCATGTTAAGGTACCAGCAGTTTTACCCACTATTGCTTCTGCATTATCAATGTCATTGGTGCAAATGTCAACAGAGTAGAAAAAGCAAATAACATTCTTAGAAAATCTGTGAATATAATTCTTATCTCGCAGACCCAAAAGGGTGTTGGGATCACAGGGGTTCACAGATCATACAAGGACACATGATAGCTTACAATATGGTAAGAAATCAATAAAATATTTGTAATATCAATGAAGTACTGCAGTATCCTACTACATTGGTCTATTATTTCTGATTCATCAACTCCTTATGTTAAAATTAATTGTATTAGTTTATCATTGTGTTTGAGGCATTTTATAAGAGGAAAATAAGGAATAATTTAATAATAGCTATGTATTAATATCTGTCTTTACATGGAGCTATGTAGGTACTACACAGATCAAGTCAAATAGACTTTGTTTTGAGGAGTTCATAATCACTACAGGCATAAAGGGCATAAACAGGGCTAATACTGAATATGTATGTTTAATTAGTTAATAATGCCAACCTGTAGAGGAATGACTACATATTCGATGAGATATCATTAATGCCTTAGTTTTGTAGAGAGAAAATTTAAAACTCTACTAAATAACATTAAAGGAAATCTGAATAAACAGAGATCTAGCCCATCCATATAAACAAAGTGACTTAGTGTAAAGATGGCAACTATCCCTAAATTACCCTGTAAATTAACTGCAATCTCAACCCAAGTATCAGTTATAATAGGCAGGTGAATAGAGTAGACATAAGAATAAGAAAACTAGCTATACTATAGAGGAAACTTCCAGAATCAACAAGATTGAAACCCCTAGAAAGATAAAAAAAATATATGTGAATGAACAGCAAGTATATTATCTCAGTAAGTAAAGAAGAAAATCAATGAAATACTACTTTATATCCATCAGATAGGTAAAAGTTGCCCAGTTCAATAATACTAAGTGTTGATGGGGAAATAAGAACTCCTTTGTATTTGGATGTTGCCATTTTGGAGAACAATCTGGCAAAGTAATTGTACCAATTATGTATGATTATTCAATTGCACTCCTAAAGAAAAAGGGAGAGAGAGAAACTTAGAAGCATGTAAGACAGTATCTTTTTCACAACACTGTGGAAGCAGGGAATTGGAAATAACCTCACTGTCCACCATGAGAGGAAGAGGGAAAATGCTGTGGCTGCACAGTACTGAATATGACACAGCAGTTAAAAACAACAGAGAGGTGAAGAACACCATAGAAGTGAAAATGGATAAAAAAGAATGAGATCTCTTTATGTAAATTTAAAAATAAACATATGCAAAATGACACTACATATTCTCAAAGGTATATTTAAACTTAAGAGTATGCATTAAACACATTAGAGCCGTTGCTATTGGGAAGGGGAGAATGGGCATAAAGAATGGGATAATAGGAGGAAACCTATTTACTGTTGCTTTTTGGTCTTGTTCAGATCAATGATGATACTGAATTATGAACTAAAGACTTAGATTAACTCAATCTCTGCATCTATGCCACCTCTTTTAAAAAATAACACAAATACAAATAATTATAACAAAATACACACACATACAAATATATATATTTAGGATGGTAACAAGTTCACATAGTCTGCATATTTGGACAAGGATAATTAGAAAAATTTGCTACCTACATATTTTATGATTAATCAGGGGAATTAGCCAGAGAGCTGTAGAATTCTTGAAAGCTGAAAGATCCCAATTATTTAGCATTACTAATTCCCTGATTGCAAGTATATCTTTTCCCTGACCATAGCAAATTGATTTGTGTCTCTTTTTCCTTGGACAAATCTTCAACAAAGGAGACTCCATAACTTCTTTTAATAACCTGTTTTAACATTTAACAAACAACCCTTCGTTCTTATGTCTGTACTTGCATTTTCTTACTTTCAAGTCATTTCTCAGAGAAGATGGATGAAAGTTGGTCTACGTCTTTGTTATGGTAATGCCTCATGTACTAGGAGGCAATTATTGTCTCCAGACTAATTAATTCCAACTCCTTCTACCTGTTCCCATGGGTCTTATTTATTCACTACTTTAATCAAATTATTAAACCACTCTGAACTTCTTCACTTCACAGCATTCTCAAGGTGAACAGAAATAAACTGGATGCAATACTAATTCCACGATGGCCCAATATGCACCCAATTGAGAGAGAAATTATTTCTGACTATTGCTACCATGAGTCCTTAAATAAGGTAATAACTAGGGGCTGGAAAAATTGCATCAACCACTTTCTTTATACATTTTAGTCATAACAATCCTTTACATGTATAAATTTTATTGTTACAAATAACTGTCGTATTTGATCTTCTAACAACCCAATAATGACAAGAAAGATGTCATAATTCTTCTTGCTTAGGTGAATAATGTAAAATGTATAGATATTAAAGTAATTTTCCTGAGGTCATGAGCTAATAGGTACTGCAGGTAGGACTTTTGATTCTAAGCATGCAGGAAGCATGCTTGATTTCAAGCATGTAAAGATCTTAAATGGGAGGCAGTGTAGAATGAGAGAAAGAACATTAATTTCTTGCCGGAGGACTTGGATTCAGACTCCAGCTCTGCCACTGGCAGCTGTGTGACCAAACAGGGATAATAACAGGGTTGATGTGAACATTATGGTTAAGGTGTAACAAGATCTATAAACTTTGGTTTTTGTGTTTTGTTCTGATGATTTGAATACATCTGACTTTAGAAAGTTATCCCAAAATAATTTTCTTTTGCTCTCACATCACCAGTTTATTCTTCTTGAAAATATTTCTTTTTGTTGTTATTGTTTGGTGTTTCTTCCTGTTCTACCTAGAACAACATTATCTTGCTCTTGTTTTCTTAGATATTCATTAACAAAATTAGAAAAGTAGGGAACATATTTGCTTGGATACTTTTGTCCTTCCTTAGATTATATAATCAGTTTCAAAATTGTAATAGTCTATGGGCAAAAGAATGAAAAGCATTAGATATTTGTGCTCCCTTACATTTGTAGTTTTTGAGGCACTAGAAGATAGAGCAAATAACCACAGGTATCAAGGAAGAAATATTTTACTACTAATGTAACTTCTGCTAGTCTAATGACTTCTTACGCCTTTAGAAGTTAGTATTAGAGAACAATATTTCAGAATGTGTCAATAATCCACTATATCAATACTTTAATTTTTTGAACATAATCTCAGTACTTGTACACCAGATTTTTCTCATCAGGAATGTCACAAAATCATCACAAATTATAAGCAATGTGTTAACTTTATTTTTTCTTACACAGAGGACATCTGGAAGTGTCTGATTTACACTAGAAAATACCCTCTTTTCATCCACATAATTAACATTGGTTCAGGGGCTCTCTCCAGAGTTTCCTGAGACTCGGTGATTCCTGACTTCCTCGTGGTTAGATTGTTCTGTACTTCCTTGGATTATGTGAACCAATTTAATTCTTCTGCCTTAATGTGGTAAACTGATCTCTCTCTCTCTCTCTCTCTCTCTCTCTCTCTCTCTCTCTCTCTCTCACACACACACACACACACACACACAC
>PVKE010024870.1:0-23540 GCA_004027555.1 Craseonycteris thonglongyai
AGTGTGGAGATTCCTCAAAAAGCTAGGAATGGAATTGCCATATGACCCAGCAATCCCTCTTTTGGGTATCTACCCAAAAAACCTGAAAACCTTGGGGAAAGCCGGGACGGCTCAGCGGGTTGAGAGCTCGCTTTGAGGCCATGAGGACCGAGGATCGAATCCCGGCTCCGGCCCAGGCAGGACCCACGTGCTGAACTGCAGAGTTCCCACAGTTTGGTTCTCTAACTGTCTCTGTCTCTCTCTCTATCTGTCAAAAAGTAAAATAGAAATAACTATGCACTGAAGGCAAAAAGATAATTTCTCTCAATAAATGTGAAAAGAAAATAAAAAACAAAAACCTGAAAACCTTAATCCGCAAAGATACATGTACCCCAATGTTCATCGCAGCACTCTTCACGGTGGCCAAGTCGTGGAATCAACTGAAATGTCCTCTGATAGATGACTGGATAAAGAAGTTGTGGTACATTTATACAATGGAATACTACTCAGCAATAAGAAGGGATGAAATACAGCCATTTGTGACAACATGAACAGACTTTGAAAACATCTTATTAAGCGAAATAAGTCAGACTGAAAGAATCAAGAAACATATGACCTCACTTGTAGGTGGAATATAAAACTGAAAGGAACAATGAAACAAAGACTCATGGACACAGTCAATAATTTAGTGGGTAAGGGGGGAGGTGGGTCGGAGAGATGGGTGGGGGGGGGAGTAGGGAGGGGGAGTCAAACATACGGTGATGGAAAGTGAGCTGATTCTGGGTTGTGAGCACATAATGCGATGTATATACTATGTAATGTAGAATTGTACACTTGGAAACAATGTAATTGATATCAATTAATGTCCCTCCAATAAATTTAACAACAAGAAAAAGAATGTATGAACAGATTTCAGAGAATTGAAATGATTCAGTGTATATCCCCTTGCCTGTTGTATAATTAAATTGAAACTCAATAACACGGCAATAAGTAAAAAGTCCCCTTACATTTGGAAACTAAGCAAGACCCTTCCACATAAGTCATGGGCCAAAAGAGAAGTCAAAATAGAAATATAAAAATATCTTGAGCTAAATGAGAAACTGCAGTTCAAATTTGTGAGTGACAGTACAACTGTGCTTAAAAGGAAATTTGTAGCTTTAAATGCATATAGAAAAAAAGATTGAAAATCCAAGAGGTAGCTTTCTCCTTAAAATCTGGGGAGGAAAAGGATAATAAATATCCCCCCAAAGTAGAAATACAGACATGATAACATGAAGGGCAGAGATCAGTGAAATAGAGATCAATGAAACTAAGGGCACAATAGAGAAAAGTTCAGAAAGTCAAAAGTTGTTTCTTTGAAAATAAATTATAAAATTCACAAAACCCTAGCAAGACTGATAAAAGAAAAAAATAGATTTGTCAATATTAGAATAAAAATTGGACATCACTACAGACTTTATAGATACCTGATAATACATGGAAGTTATGAACAATTTGTCAGTTAACTAGAAGATTTAGACAACATGGAAAACTACTGCAAAAATGCAATTTACCAGGGGATGCTGGGATGGCTCAGTGGGTTGAGCTCTCATCTTGCAACCCTGGGGTCAAGGGTCGGATCCCAGCCCCAGCCCTGGACCATGTGGACCCATGTGCTGAAATGGGGTGTGCCCCCAGTTCGGTTCTCATCAGGGACAGCTCCAAGCAGGAGGCCCCTGGCCTGGTTCCTGCCCTACATGGCCCCATGTCCACCTGTGGAATGAAACTGTGTAGAGGGCCAGTGATGTACTGTGGAGACTGTTCTGGGCCCTCTTCCCTCTCTCTTTCTCTCTCTCTGTCAAAAACATTAAAAATAAATCTGTAAAAGAAATTCAATTTACTAAAATTGACATAGAAAGAAGTGAATAATCTGCATTGTCCTACTCATATACCTGTTAAAGAATATGAATTTGTAATCTAAATCCTTTCCACAGTGAAATGGTGCAAATGGTTATTAATATTCTCACTGAGACAATAGAGATCCATGATGGCAGAGCAGATCAACACTGCCTGCTTTATTCCATAAAAAACATAAAAATTACAACTAAATTGTAGAACAACCTACCTGGAGAACCATCTGAAGTCTAGCTGGACAGAAGTTTTATAACTAACGACATAAAGAAGAAGCCATGTCGAGACAGGAGGGGTGGAGACATGAAATGGGTTAGCCCCAAACCTCTGTGTGGTGGTAGAACATCAGGAGGGATATCTCAGCTGTAGAGGTTCCCCCCAGAGGAGTGATGGATCCCAGTCCCATACCAGGTTCCCCAGCCCAGAGCACTGGTGCTGGGAGAAGGACCCCCGAAACATCTGACTATGAAATACAGTGGGGACTCTGACCTTTTGTGTGAGACAGAAGGTTGTGTGAAACCCAGATGTCCTTTTAAAGTGCCTGGGCACAGACACAACCACACACATTCGCTTACCTGGGGCTCTGGCAGAGGGGTGGTGACTTTGGGGGCATTGGAGGCATATGAAGGGCAGACTGAGGTATGTGGTTTTGGGGTGAGTGCTGGAAGACAGTTGCCATTTTTCCTGAATGGCATCCTTCTCCTGTGCAACTGGCTGGTGGGTGCCATCTTTCCTGTGTTGTGCCCTCCCACCCACACAGCTAAATCTGAACCTGACTGGTCTGGTGAGCTTTGCTCACTCCACCCTGCTGACTCACTGGGACCCCACTCTACTCCCCAAGGCCAGAGGCACTTCCTTGGGTGAACAGCCAGCCCTGCCCACATTGCATTCTTTTTTTGAAACCTATCAAAGTCTGCAGGCTCCAGGTGGGCAATGACTGGCATTGGTGTGTTCTGAGATTTTTGCTGAGTAGGTCCAGGCACAGCAGTGGCACCAAACCAGAATCTATAAGAGCACCCAGCAGAGGTAACAAGGGAGACTGTGCCAGGGTCCCACAGAGCACCTACTACATAAGGTTATCCACCAATACTAGGAGACATAGCTGATCTACTTAATACATAGAAACAAATACAGGCAACCAAAATGGGGAAACAAAGAAATATATTCCAAATGAAAGAATGGCAAGAAAAATCCAGAAAAAGAACTAAATGAGATAGAAGCAAACAACCTATCAGATACAGAGCTCAAAACAACAGTTATAAGGATGCTCAAGGAACTCAGTGAAAACTTCAGCAAAAAGATAGCAAGCATAAAAAAGGACATACACACCATAAAGAAGAACCAGTCAGAAATGAAGACAACAATACCTGAAATTCAGAATGCAATAGAAGTAATCACCAGTAGACTAGATGGAGCAGAAGATAGAATTAACGATTTGGAAGACACCATAGCAGAAAACACTCAATCAGAGCGGCAAAAAGAAAAAAGAATCCAAAAAAATGAGGATAGTTTAAGGAGCCTCTGGAATAACAACATCAAGTGTAACAATGTTCATATCATAGGAGCACCAGAAGGAGAAGAGAAAAAGCAAGGAATTGGGAATTTATTTGAAGACATAATGACTGAAAACTTCCCTAACTTGGCCAAGGAAATAGACATACAAGCTCAGTTAGCACACAGAGTCCCAAACAAGATGAACCCAAATTGGCCCACACCAAGATACATTATAATTAAAAAGGCAATGATTAAAGACAAAGAGAAAATCCTCCCATAAAACTGTAAGCTGATTCCTGAACAGAAACTTTGCAGGCCAGAAGACAGTGGCAGAAAATGTTCAACGTGATGGAAAGTAAGGACCCACAACTAAGATTACTCTACCCAGGAAGGCTATCATTCAAATTGAAGGACAGATAAAGAGCTTCACAGACAAGAATAAGCTAAAGTTGTTCCTGAACACTAAGCCAGAATTATAAGGAATGTTAGAGGGACTACTTTTAGGTGGGGGATAAAAAAGGTAAATTATAAATGATAAAATGGTAATAGTTACATATCAATCAACAATTACCTTCAATTTAATGAATTAAAAGCTCCAAACAAAAGACATGGAGGGTATTGTGCTGAGTGGACTTTCAGACAGAGTAAGATGCAATATGATTTCGCTTATATGTGGAATCTAAAAAACAAAATAAACAAACAGTGCAGAAGCTAACTCATAGATACAGAAAACATTTGGACAGTTACCAGATTGGAGGGGGGTTTGTAGTGTTGGTGAAAACAGGGAAGTGATTAAAAGTACAAATTTGTTGTTACAATGTAATTAAGAAGATATAAGTTATAGATAGCTATACATAAGGATATTTATACATATAGATAGTTATACATAAGGAATGTAGTCAATAATATTGTAATAACTATGTCTAGTGTCAGATGGGTAATAGATTGTTGAGGTGATAGTTAGGAGGGGGTTGGGGGCAGAGTGAAAAGGTGAAGGAATTAAGAAGTACAGATTGGTAGTTACCATACAGTTATGGGGATGTAAAGCAAAGCATAGGGAATATAGTCAATAATATGGTAATAACAATGTATAGTGCCAAGTGGGTATTAGAGTTGTCAGGGGGATCACTTCTTAAATGATATAAATGTCTAACCACTATGCTATAAATCTATTAATAAAATGAATATAAAATAGTATTGAATGTACAACAAAAATAGATTCCATATATGCAATGGAATATTACTCAGTCATAAAAAAGAATAAAATCTTGCCATCTGCAACAACCTGATTGGACCTGGAGGGTATCATGCTGGGTGTAGTTAAGTCAGGCAGAGAAAGCCAAATATCACATGATTTCACTTAATTGTGGAATCTAAAGAACAAAATCAATGAATAAACAAAACAGAAACAGACTCATAGATACAGAGAACATTTTGATGGTTTTTTAAATGAAGTGGGTGAAAAGGGGAAGACATTAAGAAGTACAAATGCATAGTTACAAAATAGTCACAGGGATGTAAAGTATAGTGTAGGGCATACAGTCAATAATACTTGTAATAACTATGTATGGTGTCAGATGGGCACCAGATTTATTGGAATTATGCCTTTGTTAGTTATCAAAGTGTCTCATTGCTATGTTATGCACCTGAAACTAATATGGTAGGGCAAATGTAATAGAAAAAAGAAATGTAAAAAACATATTCTCACTGAAAAATCAACCAAGCACAAATTTATGATTTGTGTACTACCATCTATGTATATTATAGTTACAAAAAGTTATAAATCTTCACTTAAACAAGTAATATAGGGAGTGGGGGGTATAGATGAAACAAAATTGTCCATGGATGATAATTGTTGAAGTGTGGACATTGCGTTTATTATACGTAACTTCTTATCTCCTACTTTTTTGTAAGCATTTGAAAATTTCCATAAAATGTTTTTGTAAAATCAGTAAGACCATGGTATTACTCTGCAAAACCCTCCACCAGCTTTGCAGCCCCCTCTGAGTCAAAGCCACAGCAGGCCAATGGCCAGCTAGGCTCTTCCTGATCCGGTCACCCTGGCACCCCCTACCAGGGGTCCACTAACTACGGCCCACGGGCCACAGGTGACTCGCCAAAAACATTTATCCAGCCCGCTGGGTGTTTTTGCCAATGCTGCCTGTCCTGCTTAGCAGCCGACTCGACCGGGGCCCGCAGTGTGCATGTGTGGACATGCTGAGGGACAGTGAACTAGCCCCCTGTTTAAAAAGTTTGAGGACATCTGCGACGCTCGCTATCTACCACACTCTAATTCACTTTCAATGCCTTTCTCCAGAACATCTGCATCATTTGATATATGAAATATTTTCTTGTGCTTTTATTGCCTGCTTCCCACAAGAGTGCAAATGTCAATCAGACAGGGACATTCACATCAGTATACTAGTGCCCAGAATGGCATTCAATAAACATGTACTGAATAAATGAATAGGTAGGGTCCTCAGTCTCCCCATTCTTCCACCCAACCCCTCCACCCTGCGGGTTTCCTGGCCCCAGAGATGGTTGGTCCACATTCACCTGAGTCTGCGTTGCCTGCAAGGGTCACTCCCCATCTGCGGAGTTGTTGCCAGAGAACAGGGATGTCTTTTCTGAGAGACAGGAGGCTGCGCTGGGAGCCAGAAGAGCTGGATCCTCCTCTTCCTGGTTTTGGAAAAATGGGGACTATGGAATCTATCAAGGTGAAGTTGGACCCTTGCTCTGACACTCACCAGCTCTGAGATCCTGCAGAGTCGTTTCACTTCCCTGACCATCAGTTTGCTCATTTCTCCAGTGGGCACAAAACCAACACCAAACTCACAGGGCGGTTGTGACGGTTAAAGGGCATAACCAAAGGGACCAGGATGGGGCCACGGACACACTTTCACTGTCAGATGCCACTGACAAAAATTTTGACAGCTCTTGTGAATCCCCAAAGTGTCTTTTACAGGAGGTTGCCACACATCTTCTGAGTTGTTGGTTGCTTTATCCTTTTTAAAAATAAAAGCTCGGCTTGCTCTCTACCTGCGCCCTCTCTTCGCTCCCCACCCCCGCCTCCGCCCTCTCTTCGCTCCCCACCCCCGCCTCCGCCCTGGCCACGCTCTCGACCTCTGCTTGCACCTCCATCCCACACTTCCCTGTCTCGAAGCCCGCCTCAGACCCTCGCCCCGCACCCGTCAGCTCCGCGCTCTTGAGCCCGCCTGCTTCTGGCCCGCTCCGTGCCCCCTCCGCGTTGGCTCGCGCTCCCCGGCGCCGGCTGCGGAGAGAGCGCCTTTGCCCGCAGCTGGCGCAGCGCGGGGGCGGCCGCGGGTGGGCGGGTGCCTGGGCCGGGTGTGGAGCATGAGCCGCGGTCCGCCGCGCGCTGCTCCGGGCCGGACTGTGGCGCGAGGGCTGCGCGAGAGCTACGCGGGCCCGGACCCAGGTAGGCAGCGGCCGCCGATCCTCAGTCCCGTGGCTTCTACCCTCCTTCCGGCGGGCCGTCCCCTCCGGTCGCCGGCGCAGGCAGGCAGGGCGTGCGCGGGCCCGGGGTCCCCCCTGCGCGGCCGTCGTGCGGCCGGGGTGTGGGGTCCCGGCGCGGGCCGGAGACGCGCGTGGAGGAGGGCGGTCGGGAGTCCAGCGCCGAGTTGCGAGAACTCCGCCTCGGGTTGGACAGCCCTGGGACCCCCAGTCCCGCGCCCCTGCAGGGCACCGGGCGGGTTCGGCCTGGGCGTGGCGGGAGCGCACGCGGCAGGCGGGTATGGACATGGGCTGGCAGGTCCGCTTCCCCAGCCCGGTGTGGGGGCTGGGGAATATGAGGAAATTGGGGCTGCGCAGTTGGAAGTTTCCATTTGCTTGTCTGCATTCTGGGCCCCACCATGGCATTTCATGCGTTGCTGTTTGGCGAGTAATTGGAGGTGAGCTCAGCATTTGAGGGGAGACGGCCTGGGGGCAAAGCGAAATGGCCCTCTCTGCACCGTGGGCAGGGGTCGTTTGAAGGACCGGCTTCTCTTTGCCCCAGGCCTTGTAGGGAGCAGGGCCTGGGGCATGTTGCGCTTGTGATGGGGGAGGGTGCGCCTTCTGTCTAGAGAGCAACACTCAGCAGGCCCTTGTCCCTTGCATCTCTAGCTGCTTCTGGGCACTGGGTATTTACAGGGAGGCCGCCTGCCTCCTGGGAGCCACTTGGGGGCTGAGAGGTGGTGGCGGCGGCTGGGGCTCGCTCCTTCCCTGCTTACAGTTGGGAGTCCCATCGGGCTCACCCTCTGCTGTCATTCTTCTCCTACCCTCTGGAGCAAGGGAAAGACCTAGATGGCCACCTGCCCCAGGAGTTTAGTAAGGTTGGCATGCAGGGGACCCTCACAGAGGCAGTGGCCTGCTCTGCCCCTCAGGGGTCTCCCGCCTCTCCCTGGACAGGCTTGCCCAGCCCAGCCTCTCCTGGGTCCAGGCTCTTTCCTGCCCAGATAAGAGACCCAGAGAATGAGTAGAAGCTCCCATTTGGAGCAGGGAACCAGGGAGTTGAGAGGCCACAGGTTTTGATGTCTGCAGGCCCCTCCAAGACTCAGTTTCCTCATCTGTAGAGTGACACCATGGGCATTTCCCCTGACATCCAGGGACTCTTTGTAGTGGAAACTTAGGACCCCATCCCAGGATGGGGGGTGGGGGAGGGGTGGAATCTATAGAGGGAGGAAGTGGAGGATCTTGGCAGGAGGCACCTGGCTGGATTCTCTGCCCCTCTGTTCTTAGGGACATGGGTCAGAGTGCCCCAGCAGCCTGGGCAGGGGTGGCAGCAGAACCCTCAGTTCCTGCCCAAGAAAGGACGGGCACCTTCCCAGGGCAGCTGTGTACTGTTGCATATGGCTCCTGGGTTTGGGAGCACAAGCAGGTGGCCCCAGGTATGCCATGGGGGCCTGGAAACCAGCCAGCAAGTTTGTTTTTCTCCAACTGCCAGCGTGATGGCTCCTTTCCACCTGGAAAGTCGTGGAAATGGAACAGTTCACACAGAGCACAGGATTTTTGATGTAACTTAGCAACCACAGGCAGAGGTGGAAGAAGGGGAGATGGCAGCACCAGCGCTCATGCTGCGCAGCCTCGAGCAAGGCCGCTGGCTGGGGGCCAGGCTAAGTGCGCAGGGCATCCTGAGCACAAGTGGCCCCCCGGGGCAGGTGAGGAACATGCCCACTGGTCTGCCCCCTGGTCCTCCAGAGGAGAGTACTCTGAGGCTGGATGCTCAGGTGTGGCCTGAGAGCCCCTGAGCACCCCTGTCTCTCCCTGTAGAAGAACAAGCTGAATGAGCAGAATCGGAAAAGCTTTGGTTAACTTGGTTTTTAGCCACAAAACCTCATTCTCAAGCCACACGTGCCACAGAAGCCAAATTTGTCAAGTAGGTGAAGTGCAGGTGCAGGGCTAGGAGCAGGCCCTTCGAGGTGCAACCACTGCCCAGAGGGTTGGGCAGGGGTATGGCTGGTATTAGATGCATGTTTATCTCTGCATGACCCTCTCCCAGAAGAGAGCCCCTGGTCTCCCCTCAAGGCCTGCTAGGGGTGGATCCCAGGGCCATGGTGGAAGGACAGAGATGCAGGTCAGGGCCTGTCCAGGAGTTGTTTGTCACTCAGTGTGGTTCCTAGTCCCAGCCCATCCCTCCTCTGCCCCTGCTGGGACTCCTCCCCTCCCCCTTTCAAGGCCATTTGCCACAGCCCTGGTCACTGGGGCTCGTGTTCTCTCAGAAATGAGATCTGCCTCCAGAGCCTCCCACCCACTCCAGGCTGCCACTCAGGGTCCTTTGCCCTCAGTGCCCACCTCCTTCTGATGAGTATTTACCTAGCAGCACATTTTCCAGGCAGAGTCTGAAGAGGCAGGGGTAGGGAGGGAGGCTCACATCTCTGGGTGCTGAGGTGACACTGGCAGGGAAGCTACCATGGGCGGGAGGTGGGTGGGGGGGCTCTGACAACCCTGGTCACATGTCAGGGCCCCCTGACCTTTGGGGGTCTGAGGAGGACACCCTGCCCTCTTTCAGAGTGCATGCTGTCTCACCTCTTGCTGGGCACAGAGGGCTGTGGGTACACGTGTGTGTCAGAGCAGGAACGCAAGGGATGCTCTTGCCTGGCCTCTATGGATCCATTCAGAATGTCTCTGCATTGGGGACACCAGGAAGTGCCAGTCTAACAAAACTGGAGCTGGATTTGGGAAGGTCAGTGGAGGTGGGCCTGGCCGTGGCCTGGCAGGCACCGTGGAAGGGAAAGCTTCACCAGGCCCTGGCCTGCCCAGAGTGTAGGAAGCATGGGGCCAGGGTGCAGGAGGTGGTTCCCAGGGGCAGGGAAAGCTTTGGGAATGTGCTTCCTAGGACGCTCCTCAGGCCCTGAGAAGAGAGCTGTGAAAGGTGTCTGGCCCAGAATGTGGAAGTGTTAGCGTCCACACCAATGCCTGCCAGGGCCTGGGTGGGGCAGAGGTGAGCATGCTGACTGTTGCTGTCCCCTTGCTGTCCACTTGCTGTCCCGGCCTGAGGGTGGACAGTGTGATGGGGTCAGGTGTCTGAATGCTCTGGTCTGCAAAAGCATTTCCTAAGAACACATAGGTGCCTTGAAGCATGATTCAGGGTAACACCCAGTGGTCCTGCCCTGGAAGCCCCCCTACCCCATGTATTTGACAAAGTCCTCAGGGTCTGTGCAGCAGCAGGGCCGGGACATGGACACGGCACAGGAGAAAGCCTCTGGTCCCCCCCCCCCCCCCCCCCACCACCACCACGTGAGCACCTACAGTGGGCCACGGACAGGCTGGGACTGTGCTGTCAGTGTGGTGGCAGAAGCTCAGAGTCTGCCATGTGCCTTCTGGCTGTGGAGTTCTCTGTGGGGCAGGGTGATTTCAGGGAGCAGTGGATGAATGTGAGCTCAAGGAGGGGCCCAAGGCTGGGCCTCAGTGAGTTCCCAGACTCTTCCAAGGAGACCACCTCGTTTCTCCTGTGGGACGTACATGCTGAGCTGAGCACTGGGCACTCAGGGGCTCTCTGTTCCCATTCATCCAGCTCCTGCATTACGGCCTCCTAGCTGATGTGTTGCTACCTAGCTGACATGTGATGGCCTCAGAGGAAAAGCTACCTGTGTAAAGTTTCTCCCAGCTTAAACCCAAGAACGAACCTTTCTCAGCTGTCTCCCTCCCCTGCTCTTTTCCGCCCTTCCCTCCTCCCTGCGCAGGCTGACTTTGAAGTCTGTGCTTGCTCACTTCATATCCTCACTTCCCACTCACTGCCTCCCACCGCAATCTGCTGCACCCCCTTCACTGCAGGGAAATGGTCCGCACAGGCCTGTGCATGTCTTCGGCCCTGCAGGCATTCACTGTCCCTGTCCCCAGGCATTTGTGGCCTGGGTGCTGCGGGCTCACCAGTGGGTCTCCATGTCCTCTGGCCTCCCTGCATACCTTCCTGCAGGTCCCCCTCCTCTCCTGGGGCACTTGGTGTTCTCTTTCTTCAGGACTGTGTCCTTTTCCCTCTCCTCCCCAGCCATAGCTTCTGTTCCCTCCTTGGTGCTGATCCCACCCTAACTCATGTCAGCCCAGGCTGACCTCTGGGCTCTGTCAGTATTGGAGCCAGTGCCTTCTGGATGCCTCATGGGTGACCACTGTCATTGCACCCTGGACCTCTCCTGCCTTCAGGTCCCCATCTGAGCAGGTGTGGCAGTTGGGGTCTCCCTGTGCCTCTGCCAGGTTACCCTTTGCATGGGTTGAGTTGTTAGCCTGCCTGGCCCACCACCCCAGATCTTTCTTCTACCCCCTTCACCTGGCCCTGCCTATTGCCACCTCCAGGTTGAGCTTCTGTCCCTTGGCCTGGACAACCGTAGTGACCTCCTTCCCCTGTAGTCCATTCCTACACTGCACGCTTGTGACACCTTTTCTTTGTAAAGATGCTCTGGAGCCTTCTGCTTCCATACAGGACCCTACTCCCTCCCGACTCAGCTCCCAGTCTTCCCAGGGTGCCATCCTGCACACTGTGTGCTGCCCTGGTGAAATCGTCACACGGGCACACGTCGCATCCAGCACACGGGCACGCTGTGTGCTGCCCTGGTGAAATCGTCACACGGGCACACGTCGCATCCAGCACACGGGCACGCTGTGTGCTGCCCTGGTGAAATCGTCACACGGGCACACGTCGCATCCAGCACACGGGCACGCTGTGTGCTGCCCTGATGAAATCGTCAGTCTGAGACCTGTGCAGTCATGTCTACACTATGCCTGTCGGCCCCAGTGGGACCGGACCCCCAGCTCAGAGATGGTGGCCACACTACCGGAGATGGTAGACTCAGCAAACTTTGGTAGAATGTGTGTGGTGAGGCACAGGGGTACAGATTTGTGTCTGGAAATGTGTGCAGGGGGGTCTGGGATGGGGGCAGGGAGGCAGGATTGGGGACATGGGGGGTGCTGGCTTGGGCCCCACTGGTCTCTCCCTTCTTCGAGAGGAAAGGGGAGCAGACCCGCAAGCTCTGGGACAGGCAAGGGGGCATCTTTGGGGTAGGCCTGTTCAGGAAGGAGTGATGGAGGTGGGGCTGGGAAGCCAAGCTCCTGCCTGTTGTCACCACCACTTCTGTCTATCCAAGTGTCACCCTCAGACTATCTTGAAAAGAGTTTGCCCTGATCTGGTTGCCATGGCAACACTGTTAACAAAGAGTAGCTTCTGTGGAGGAGGCTGGCTCACCCAGAAGCTGAGGGGGCTGGGAGAGGGGGTGCGCTCTGACAGGTTTATGAGCAGAGCCTGTTTTCTCACCCCCGCCAAAGCTGCTCGTCGCATGGGCCCCTCTCCTGGCCCTATTTGCCGATGGGGTTCTCTGGGACTCTGGTACCCAGAACCTCCTGATGTGAATGTCACAAAGCCATGGGTCCATCTGGGTATGGCCTGGATCCTAGCCACAGTCAGTCACCAGGGCAGGCCCAGGGAGGACTCCGACTTGGGTTGTGGGGACATGTACCTAGCCCTGTCACTGGGCACTTCCCAGGGTGAGGAGTCCCATTTTGTCACTGTAGAAACCCAGCTCAGAGGCCCAGCCTTCTCCTGCCCAAACTTCCCTGGAGACTGTTTCTGTGCCTAAGCCCCTCTCAGTTGAGAACTCTGAGAAGCCCTCTCTGGGTTCTGTGTGTCCTCTGAGGCTGGGGTCTTGACTCAATGAGGTAATGCCATGTGGTGCTGGGTGAAAGCCCGGTGCTGTGCCCACTGCATAGGGGTGGCCTTGGTTCCTGGGACCCAGGTTTCTGCCCTCAGAGCTAGGGACAGGGAAGGAGGGTGGGGGCTGGGCCTGTGGACAGGGGAGACTAGGGGATTAAGGTTTGATGGATTAGGGCTGGACAGGGTTGAAACTCACGCAGGAGTTTGTGAAGTTCCTAGGGGAGCCCTCCACAGCTTTCATGAGTTCATCACTCAGAGCAGGCAGGCAGCTGCGTTAGTGATTTGTGTTATTATTGTTATTGTCAGTAGTGTGGCCCCTGTTGGTCTGATGGAGCCAGAAGCAGAACAGCATCAGGGCTGCCCTCAGGAGAGCCCATGTGCTGTCTACACTGCCCATTGCAGGCCAGGGCCCTTCCTGCTTGGCCCACCACAAGAAGGGGTATCTCATGCCCTGTGCCCCTCCCTCGCCTAGCCTGGCATCCCAGCTCACCCCCAGCAAGATGAGCATGTCTGATGGCCTCCCTGTGAGTGCTTGCCGCTGTGGCCTTTGGGTGTCTCACTGCTGGGTCAGCAAAGTGAGGGCTCTCGAGAACATGGACGGGAGGAGGGTTGTCTGGGGTTTGAGCTGTTACTCTAGGAAAGGCCAGGGCTGCTAGAACCGCTTCCACAAGTGGGCATCCTGCATAGGGTGGGGCCTGGGCGGGGAGCCATCAACAACACGAGGGTACCACTGGGCCCTTGCCCCCAGTAGCTGAGGAGCTCATGCTCACAAGTGGAACACTGCAGTTACCATGGCTATTTTCACGCCTGTAGACAAGTTGTAAAAACACCCGGAGGTGTATCAAAGACACACTGATTCAGACCATGTCTTCTGCCACAATGCAGTTATGATAGAAATTAACAATGAAACAGTTCTAAAAAGTCATATTTGGATTTTTTTTTTCCTGACAGGCCTTGTGTATGTGCTGCCAAAGCAAGCACTAAAAAATGTGTGTGTGTGTGTGTGTACACATTCACCTGTAAGCACTAGGGAGGGATCCCTGACCAGCCCTGCTGTGTGTCACTAAGATGTGACTTAATGGCCCGAACTCTTTTGGTGCTGGCATCATTATACCAGTTTTGCTGAGGAGCCTTCTGGGTCTGGAGGGAAGGGGGCAGAGGTAGAATTTGAACCCAGGTCTCTCCTCTATGCCAAGGAACACTTTGGGTAATTAGTAATGTGCTGTTTTGGCGCTTCCCTTGATCTTCCTGCGCCCTTCCTGTTGTCCCCTTATGTCTAGGCCCTGAGCTGGCTCTTCTTTTGCTTTCCCTGACTTTGACCATGACTTGTCTGTCCCCCATGATTTACTGTGCTTCCATTTGGCCAAGGCTCCCAGCAGGAAGCTTCTCCACCTTTTGGCATCATTGGGATGCCCTTTCTCTAAAAGTACCAGGCACTTGTAATGGCAATGATGAGTGTGTCCCATGTGTGAGGAGCTCTCCGAAGTGCTTTGCCTGCATCCTTTCATCTCATCCATGCCTTTGAAAGGCATAGCTTAGGGGAGGTTCCCAAGACACTGAGCCTGACATGGAGATTCTTATGTAAGAGGTGTGGAGTGTGCTCTCAAGAGACACCCAGGAACGGGTGAGCAAGCAGGGGAGTGACGGGGAGGAGGCCGGCACAGGTGCAGTCGCAGGCCAAGCCTTCCCTCAGCCTAACCCGTGCAACTCCAGCATGCAGGCTGTTCCACAGGCCTGGGTCACCGTGAGGCAGGGTGCAGGGCTCTGATCCCCTGTCTGGTCAGCTGCTGGCCCCTGGCACCTCCTGTCCTGTGGAGAAGGTTGCAGGTATGAATGGTGCCACATGCTGGAAGCCCTGGGGGACAGGTGCTAAGAGAAAGATGGGTCTTTTCTGTCAAACAAATGTGACTCCATTTTATAGTCTACCTCCATTTTGTACTCCTAGTTAAAGAATGACCAGTTCTTGGAACTCAGGGGCTTCTTTCCTCATTACTGACTCACATTCAAAAATTGCTTTGCATCATCTCTAGCCAATCATCTTGCATTGTTTCTAGCCAGTTGCAACTTAGATTGGGAGACCGAGCCCCAGCCACTGGGGTAAGGCCCAGTGTCTTTCCCTTGTGTCAGGATAAAAGGGCGGCTGACCAGCACCCAGTGTGCTTGCTACCTCTATTTAGAGATGCCATGTGCCCTTCTGCAGAATCTGCAGCAGGAAAGAGCCTTGTCGAGATATCCTTGTGCTCTGATTCATTGTTCGACATGGGGGTGGGGTGTGTGTGGGGGGTGTCTTCATTTCCTACAGTGCCCCAGGCAAGGAGGAGGGCCTAGGAATCTGGGTGAGCCCCGGCAGCAGCACCCCAGGCTTCACTGTTTCCTCCCGCAGGCAAGAGGCTGCCTGCTTTTCCCGTGGCCCCCAGTGACTCTGCTTCTGCCCACTGCATCCAGTGGCCTGGTCACACAGCACTGCTGCCCTGCTGTGATGTATGTCTTCCCAGGAACCGTGTGCGGCTGCGCCTTCCGCTCTGGGCTGCTTGCTGCTGGCCCCCATGACTGAGCGCTATGCTGGCACACAGAGTTGGTCTGGCCATTTGTCTGGGGCAGGGGTGGCGAACCTTTTGGTGATTGAGTGCCAAAGTTTATGAAAAAAGAGTATACTCGCTTGACTTGCGTGCCAACCCATCAAATGAGATAGAGGTATCGATTATTTTTATGTCTAGAAGAGCATAAACAGGGGAAGCCGGGATGGCTCAGTGGGTTGGGCGCTCACTTAGCAGCCCCGGGGATGGAGGATCAAATCCCGGCCCCGACCCGTGTGGACCCATATGCTGAACTGGGGAGTGCCCCCAGTTCAGTTCTCACTGGAGCGAGACCCCGGCCCAGTTCCTGCCCTGTGCAGCCCCGCCCACCTGTGAAATGAAACTATGTGGAAAAACCAATGATGTGCAACTGTGGAGACTGTTCTAGGCCCTCCCTCTTCTCTCTGTCTCTCTGTCAAAAATAATAAATAAATCTTTAAAAAAAAAAAAAGAGCATAAACAATAATTTTTTAAATGGTATTCACAGATTCGCATGCTGAAATAATTGCTCCGCGTGCCACTTTGGACACATATGCCATAGGTTCGCCACCCCCGGTCTAGGGGAACGACTGAGTGACAGTCATGGTTGTCAGACCCCAGGCTCAACAGCAAGAGGCTGGGCAGTCCAGGCACTGAGGAAGCCAAGACCGAGGGCTGTTGAGAGTCCACCGGACTTGAGAGAGGGTTCCCGCTCCAGGCCAGTGAAGGCAGTGTGGGGTGAGAAGCCCTGGCCTGGGGGTCTGGGGCCTGCACTGCAGCCCAGCCACTGCCATCACCCGCTCCCAGCTGCCCTGCCCAGGGCTGGTGGGCTTCCTAGGCTCATGGGCATGGCTGCAGCAGCAGGACCCTTGACTTCTTCCTGGATTCTTGCAGCCCAGCTCAGGGGTGGTAGCACCTCAACTGACCTGGAGAGGAGTAGAGAGGCTGAGCCGATTAAGTGACAGTGAGGGTCATTCATTGTGGCTGTGTTTGGCACAGAGAGGGCCTGTGGGCCTGGCTCCTGAGAGCACCAGCAGCCCTGCAGGCTTGGCAGCCCACCTGACACCTGTGGGGCCCCTCTGTGGCTCATAGCACCTGCACCAGTGGCCCACCCGAAGCAAGCTGTTCTTCACCCCACAGCCCTCCTCATCCTGCTCACCCTGCCTCCCCCCACACACTTCGGATTTTTCTTCTGTGCTCCATGGTGCCCCTTTCTCCTAGGAATGGTCCACGGAGGGCTCTGAACTTGGCAGGGAGCTCCCTGCCTGGGTGGGTGTGGGGATGGGGAGCGGGGGCAGAAGCCAAAAGCTGCTGGCACCCTGGAATGCCTGAGGTATAGTGGCTCTCCCTGGATTGGACATCACTGAGGCACCATGTGAAGAGTTCCTAACCTTCAGTAGAGACCACTTCTGTTCTCCAACTGCATTTCTTTCTTTTTTTTTTTAATTTTAAAGATTTATTTTTATTGTTTTTGACAGAGAGAGAGATACAGAGACAGAGACAGAGAGAAGGGGAAGGGCCCAGAACAGCCTCCATAGTTGCACATCATCAGTTTTTCCACATTGTTTCATTCCACAGGTGGGCAGGGCTGCACAGGGCCGGGGTCTCGCCCCTATGGGAACTGAACTGGGGCACTCCCCAGTTCAGCACATGGGTCCGCACAGGCCGGGGCCGGGACTTGATCCTCGGTCCCTGGGGCTGCAAAGTGAGCGCCCAACCCACTGAGCCATCCTGGCCTCCCCACATTTCTTTCTTTTGAAACAAAAGTTTGCAGGGCTGTGGTAGAACTTGTATCTAACAGTGCCCTGGTCACCAGGTTCCCTGAGCAGCCTTGGGCAGAAGGCCCTCCCAGCAGCACCGGGCCACCTGGCCTGAGAGAGCAGGGCACCTGTCACTTGGCATGAGGGGCCCACATGAGTGTAGCCTGGTGGTGAGTGGACAGACATCAATGGGCTGGACAAGCTCCAGAGCACTTCCCTGTGACACTGGGAAGGGTCACCCCAGTTTTCACAGAGCAGCAGCCTCAGCAGTGTTTGCTATGGAGCATTGTGAGGCCCATGATTCCATGCTGGACTCAGATATTCTCGGTGCTGGAAGACTCGGGGCCTCTCTGAGGCCAGGAGCTAGGGCCAGAAGGACAAAGACTGATCTCTTGGGGGTTATAGATGCGTTGTTCCTATCTATCTATCTGTCTGTCTGTCTGTCTGTCTGTCTATCGATCTATCGATCTATTGATCTATCTACCATCTATCTATCTATCATCTATTGATTGTTAAATTTATTGGGGTGAGATTGGTTGGTAACAATTACATAGATTTCAGGTGTACAATTCTACGATGTATCATCTCTGCGTTGCATTATGTGTCCACCACCCGAAGTCAGTTCTCTTTCTGTCACCATAGGTTTGAGTCCCCATCACTCCTTCCCCACCCCCTTTGCCCTCAGGTAACCACTAAACTATTAACTGTGTCCATGAGTTTGTTTCTTTGTTGCTTTCAGTTTTACATTCCACATGTGAGTGAAGTTACATGGTTCTTGTTTTTTTTCTGTTTGGCTTATTTTGCTTTACATGATGGTCTCAAGGTCCGTTGTGGTAAATGGTGGTATTTCATCTTTTCTTATGGCTGAGTAATATTCCATTGTATAAATGTACCACAGCTTCATTGAATCACTTCTTTTTAATTCAAGATTACATGGCTAGGATAGTCAGAGTAAGATTCAGAGCCCAGGCCCAGCCCTCTGCCTCCCAAACACAGCACGTGATGAGATCAAGATGAGATCTGAGCCCGGTGGCTATTGTAGTAGGCTGTGTTTGTCATTGTTATTCCTGCAATAAAATGTCTGCAGCCTGGATTCCTCTTCACTGGGTTTCCTTGGGGACGTGTGGGCCTCACACTTGCCATCCCTGCTGGCCTGTGGAGCAGTGTGCCCTCCTCCGGACTGCCACACTCATGGGGACACAGCCTGCCTTCTTCCTACTCTGTCCCCCAAGGAAATCCAGCAAAGAGGAATCAGGCTGCAGACATTTTATTGCAGGAATAACAATGAAGCACCTTTGACCCCTTGAGGTGGAGGGAGGGGGTGGCTTGTTTGCCTAAACCCTCCTACCTTACCCCCTCTGGCCCCCTCCTCTAGTTGAGGTTCAGTTCAGTCCTTCCTCTGACCTCCCCTGCACCTGGTGTGGCCACAGCCTTGCTCCCAGGAGACACTGTGCACCTATGACCCAGACCCTGTGTGGCAGGTGGTTCTGTGGGCTGTCTTCCTGAGGGCTTACCACCCGTGGAGCTGAGGACAACAGGCACTGGGTTGGCCATGAGGAGATGAGGGCAGGGCAGGGGCCGAAAGAGACCTGACCTCACCCCCCTGCTGCCCCACCAGTAAGACATTTTCACCCTGCATTTGTCCTTCACCTTGGGCCTCCTGCCCCACCTTAAGGTTTGGCACCCCCATACCTACTTACTCAGATGGTGCTGAGTTGGATTAATCTGAACCCTGTCTCAATGTCCCCACCTTTCAAGGACAGGTTGGCTAGAGCAGGGTTTCCAGAGCACCACACCCGTGCATGGCTCAGAGGTGGGCAGGCCTCTAAGAGAGTGCTCCCACACATGCGGTGTGCCCACACCTGTCCCTGCACATCCCCAGCACCTCTGAGTCTGCCTGCAGTAGATGTGGCTTTTGAGTAGTGTCATCAGTGATCTCCCACAGGTGACCACTGGAAACCTCTGAGCTTCCACAGCTCTGATGTCACAGGCCCTCATGTCCTGCCTTCAGCTAGCTACCTCACCAGGCCTCAGCCATGTGCCTGTGCCAGACGTGCTCACTGCCTGGTCTGCCAGGCCCTGGACAGTGGGAGGAGGACAGGCTGTGTCCCCATGAGTGTGGCAGTCCGGAGGAGGGCACACTGCTCCACAGGCCAGCAGGGATGGCAAGTGTGAGGCCCACACGTCCCCAAGGAAACCCAGTGAAGAGGAATCCAGGCTGCAGACATTTTATTGCAGGAATAACAATGACAAACACAGCCTACTACAACAGCCACCGTGCTGGTATAGGAGAACGATAATGTGTATGTCCTTGGCCTGCTTCAGAATGGGTAATTGTCATTACCCAGAGCTCTGTCACTCACTGATGGGGAGGGGAGGTGGGGGAGGTCTAGGCAGAAGTACATTGTTGCATAGGACACTGGGCTGAAGGGGCCCACAGACCAAACAGGGCAAAAATGGGGTCTGAGTCCTAGATCAGAGGTGGCACTCAGATGCCCATGGGGTGAGGAAGAGGTGGAAGGGCCATTAGACACAAGTTGGCCTAAAGTGGGCCTGGTATTGTCACTCGTGTAGTGGCAAAGCACCTAGGACCTTGCCAGGTAGTCCAGACCTGCCCTCCTCATTGTATCACTCTGACCTCTGGAGTCATGTGAGACCTACACTCTGAGGTGCCGCTCACCCCTCACCTGAGAAGGCTCAGGCAAGGCCATTGAAGGACCAAAACAACCTGGAAGAATTCCTGTCATCATCCCATCCCCTGAGGTACAGGGGAGGACCTGCATGCTCATCCTGGGCCAGGCTCTGTGACCAGACAAAATCTGAAAATAGACAGAGAATGAACATAACAGGTAATTGGAGAGTGAAGGAGGGAGTGCAGGGTGGAGGGTGGGTGGGGTGGGGTGGGGGTCCATTTGGAATAGAGTGAAGTGGAGGTGTGTTTGTAGTTTTGATTTTGCCAAGCTATTCTTCACAGCCATGTTAATTTATATTCCTGTTGGCAAAGTATGGGAACACCTGTTTCTCCACCCCTTGTCGTTGCCAATTTGATAGGTGAGAAGTGGTATCTTGTTGAAGTTTTATTAGATGTCTCTTATGGTGAATGAGATTGAGCATATTTTCATACGTATAAGATCAACCTGCATTTTTTATTCTGTGTACCTGTGTTTGTTGGGTTGATTTAGAAAGGACACTGTTTCTGTTGAGTTGATGGTGTTTTTCATACTATCAGTATTCTCCCACCGGTGACCACTGGAAACCTCTGAGCCATTGCACCGCTGTGACGTCAGAGACCTCCATGTCCTGGCCACATCTACCACAGATTCATAGGTGCCCTCTGTATATTAAGGGAATTGATACTTTGGAGTATGAGTTGCAAATCCTTTCCCTAATTTATTGTATGTTCATTTTGTTTGTTATGATTTTTGCCATGAAGAATTTTAAAAATTTACGTGGCCAGAACCATAATTTTAAAAACAGTTTTGAGGTTTTGTAACATACATTTTAGATTTGAACCCCATGATATTACTGCTTCTATTGGTCAAAATGATTGCCTGTCAATTATTTAACAGGGCTCAAACTGACAGAAAGGCTTTTCTCCCCTGAAATTGTAAATAAATTCTCTCATAGGCTTATGATTTCATTTTTCAGATATAAACATTTGATCCATCTGGTAGAATTCCAACTTAATAGTTTTCCAGATGGTTACCCATTTGTCAGACACCATGTATTAAATAATTATCTTTTCTTTACTGGTTTAAATATCACCTTTGTTGTGTACTAAGGGGCTATACGAGGTCTGACAATTACATTCACAAACTTGCCACCATGCGCTTACACTGGCCTCATTGTACAAATAACTTGGTAGGGTTTTATAACTTTGGTATGTCAGTGCTTCACAGCTGAATTCATGTTGACATGTGATGGTGTCTTGCTGAGTGGAGTTCACTATTGTTGTTGCATGATTTTGTGTGCTGTCACGGGGAATGTCAGAGCTTGAATTAGAGCAATGAACAAACATTAAATTTCTTGTTAAACTTGACAAGAGTGGAAGTGAAATCAGGGACATGTTAGTCCAAGTTGGTGGGGATAATGCCATGAAGAAAACAGTGTACAAATGGATTAAACATTTTTCTGAGGGTAGAGAAAGTGTCACTGATGAAGAGAGGTGAGGTTGGCCAGTAATGAGCAGAACTGACTAAAACATGGCAAAAATTCATCAAAATCTCTGGTTGACTGTGAGAAGAATAGCAGAGCAAGTCAACTTCGATAGAGAAATGTTTGGGAATATCTTCACTGAAAATCTTGGCATGAGAAAGGTATGCGCAAAAATGGTTCCAAAGGAGCTCACCAATGGACAAAAGTAAAGGAGAACCAAATTTGCCAAGTCCATTTGGAGAGGGAAGGTGATGTTTTGGGCCATGTTATCACTGCTGATGAAACATGGGTCATGTACTAACATGACCCTGAAACAAAGTCAAAGTTCACAATGCTAGTCAGCCAGTTCTCCATGACCAAAAAGCTTCATAGTCCAAATCAAGAGTCACATGATGTTGCTAACCTTTTTTGATATCAGAGGGATTGTTCATTATGAATTTGTATCAACTGGACAAGCAGTCAACCAAGTTGACTATTTGAAAGTGCTGAAAAGGCTGCATGAAAAAGTTAGATGAAAATAGCCTGAACTTTTCTCCAACTCATGGCTCTTGCATCACGAGAATGCACCAGCTCACGCGACACTGTCTGTGAGGGAGTTTTTAGCCAGTAAATGAGTAACTGTATTGGAACACCCTCTCTACTTACCTGATCTGGCCCCTAATGACTTTTGTTTTTTTACCTGAAGATAAAGGAAATATTGAAAGGAAGACATTTTGATGACAGTGAGGACATCAAGGCCAATACGACGATGTCTGATGTCCATTCCAGAAAGTTCCAAAAGTGCTTTGAAGGGTGGACTAGGCTCTGGCTTTGGTGCACAGCTTCCCAAGGGAAGTGCTTCAAAGGTGACTGTAGTGATATTTAGCAAAGAGGAACATAGCACTTTTTCTAGGATGAGTTCGCAAACTTAATTGTCAGACCTTGTATTTGTTTGAGGCTATTTGTAGACTTCCTTGTTTGCTTCATTGCTCTGACTATAGTCATGTGCTGATACCATATTTTAAATTTAATTATGAAAATTTTCAAACACACTGAAAAGTAAGCATACTAGAATAATGAGCCCTGATACTCTCATTATCCAGATTCAGCAGTTAAGATTTTACCAACTTGCTTCACTTTCTCATTTTTCTTTCTCCCTCCTTCCTTCTGTCTCTTCCTCTTGTGTGTGTGTGTGTGTGTGGTCTTAAAAATCTATTTATTTAATTTATTTTATACTTTATTGATTTTGAAATGCCATATTATTTTACATTAGCATGTATACAATGTAGTGGTTATACATTTCTATAATTTATGAAGTGATCCTGACTATAATGCACACCTGGCACTATACATAGTTATTACCATATCAGTGACTATATTCACTATGCTTTACTTTACATTCCCATGACTATTTTGTATCTATTAATTTGTACTTAATCCCTTCCACCTTTTTCACCCTGTCCCCCAACTCCTCTCCCATCTATCACTCTGATAAATCTAGTACCTGTCTGAGACTGTACATCATTATTACAATATTATTCATTATATTCTGTAATGCTGTACCCTACACCCCCATGACTATTGTGTAACAGCCAATCTGTACTTCTTAACTCCTTCCTCTTTTTCACCCATCCCCAAACCCTTTCTCATTTGGCAATCATCAGAATGTTTTCTGTATCTATGAACTTGTTTCATTTGTTTGTTTTGTTTTTTAGATTCCACATATAAGCAAAATTACATTGCATCTGTCTTCCTCTGACATATTCCACTCAGCACAATATCTTCCAGGTCTATCTATGCCACCTTAGAGGGCAAGAACCCATTTCCTTCCCTGGCCGAGCAATATTCCATTGTATATACATACCATGTCATCTTTATTCACTCATCCATAAGTGGACACCTAGGCTGCCAACACATCTTGGCCATTGTAAACAATGCTGCAATGTACATATGGATGCACATATCCCCTCAAAGTAGCAGTTTGGGTTTCTTCAGATAAGTATTCAGAAGTGGGATTATTGGTCCTTCTTTCTCTCTTATTATAGCCTTTGTGTTTTTTTGTGGGTTTTTTTTTAGTTTTTTAAATTTATTGTTAAATTTGATGAGGTTACATTGGTTGGTAACAATTAGACAGTTTACAGATGTACAAGTCCACATCACATCATTCATGCATCGTATTATGTGCCCATCACTCAGTATCAGTTCCCCTTCCATCACCTTATATCTAGTGATATAAGCCTTTGTTTTAAAGTCTATTTTCTCTGGTATAAGTATTGCTACCTCAGCTTTTTAATTTTGTTTTCATTTTCATGCAATAACTTTTTCCATTCCTTTACTTTCAGTCTGTGAGTGTCTTTGTATCTGAAGTGAGTCTCTTGTAGGGCAGCATACAGGTACAGTGTTCCCTCGCCACTTCGCGCTTCATGTTTTGCGGCTTCAGTGCTTCGCGGGTTTTCCCAAAATATTCATCAAAAAATAAAAATGAAAAAATACAACCATGTCGGCAGCCACATGGCGGAAAGGAGCGTTGTTTCATGTGGATGCGCGAGAGAGAAGGATCCCTGCATGTCAAACAAAGAGATGAGTTGACTC